>CM035171.1:2541016-2791011 GCA_020205615.1 Panax quinquefolius
ATACTTTACTTGAATCTGGGGTCTACCCATTCATTTATCTCTTCTGCATGTGCTCAGCGTTTAAACTTGACTCAGGAGAAATTAGACTTTGACCTATCTGTGTGGAAAACTCAGTTAGGAGAAACTTTCATCACATCCAGCATTTATAAATCTTGTTTGATTCAAGTTGGCACCATCACCTTACTTGTTGACCTTATCTCTTTAAAGATACTTGCTTTTGATGTGATTTTAGGGATTGATTGGTTAACTACTCATCATGCCAAAATTGATTGTTTTTCGTAAGGTTGTTAGTTTTCATATTCTAACCTTGACTTTGTTATGCAATTCAAGCAACTAAACCATTAAAATCAATCACTATCATATCTAATCATAAAGCTATTCGTTTATTGAAAAGCGGATGTCAAAGCTTTCTTAGCCCATGTTATGGATTTGAATAAAGACACGTCAAATTTGAATAATATTCTGTTGTTATTGACTTTCGGCGTATTTCTGAAGAACTTCGGTCTACCCCGAGCGTGAAGTTGAATTCTTTATTGATCTTGAACACGAGTACAAAGCCCATTTCTAAAACCCCATATCGAATGGCTCTATTGAACTTGAGAGTTAAAGGTCCAACTACGAGGAATTGTTGGACATTGGTTTCATTAAATCCAAGTACATCTCCTTGGGGTGCTCTGTTTTATTTGTAAAAAGAAAAAGGCGGGAGTATGCGACTTTGTATTGACTATCGGGAATTGAACCATGTCACCATCAAGAATAGGTATCCTCTACCTCGTATTGATGACTTGTTTGACCCGATTCTGAGGGGCACAATTCTTTTCAAAAATCGATCTTAGATTACGGATATCATCATTTGAAATTATTAGGCGAGGATATTCCAAAAAGCGCCTTGAGAACTCGGTATGGGCATTATGAATTCTTAGTCATGTCTTTCGGACTAACTAATGCTCCTGCTGACTTTCATGGATATGATGAGCCGAGTATTCAAGGAATATTTGGATCGATTCGTTGTTGTCTTTATTGATGACATCCTTATATATTCCAAAAGTCGTGAAGATCATGAGCACCATTTGAAATTTGGTACTCAAAGGCTTCGTGAAAACCAACTATATGCCAAATTGAAGAAATGCGAGTTACGGCGAGGAAGTAGCCTTTCTTGGGCATGTAATCAGTGTCAAAACATGGAGTATCTGTTGATCGTGAAGATTGAAGCAATACAAAGTTTAGAAAGCGCAGAAATCGGTGGTGAAGTCGTAGCTTTTGGGCTTAAAATTGGTTATTATCGAAGATTCGTGGAAGGTTTTCTCGAATCGCTTACTCCATTAACTTCGGCTAACTTTCGAAAGGATCTGAGAAATTCGTTTGAGGCGAAGAATGCGAGAAAAGTTTCCAAGAGCTTAGAGGAGACTTATTTGCACTGTTCTAACAATACCATCTGGTTCGGATGGATTTGTTATCTCTGATGATGCTTGGTGCAAAGGGTTAGGATGTGTTCTCATGCGGCGTGGGAAAGTCATAGCCTATGCCTCGCGACAACTTAAAGAGTATGAGGAGGAATTATCCTACTCATGATCTAGAGTTAGCGTGATCGTTCGCACTAAAGATATGGAGGCACTTATCTATATGGGGAGAAAGTGGAGATATATTCGGACCATAAAAGCCTTAAATATTTCTTCACTCAAAAAGAACTCGACATGCGGCGGCGTGACGTTGGCTCGAACTATTGAAGACTACGACCACTATTTGATACCATCACGAAAAGCGAGCGTGAGTGGTGACGCGTTAAGTAGAAGATCATATGCGGGGAGCGAGTGCGATGATGTCAAGTATACGCATAGAAATGACTTTAATAGAAAAAGTTAAGGTTCTTCGAGCCCAGGCCGGGTCGATGCGAATGAAGAAGAAAGTACAAGAAGGAGCTATTCCTAAGCGAGAATTGATGAAGAAGGAATACTTGAGTCCACTCTAGACTTTGTGTTCTAACGACTACGATTTGAAGTACAAGATTATGATGGAGGCACAATACACCATTTGCAATCCATCACGGAAGTACTAAAATGTATCGTGATCTTGACATACATTTTGGTGGAACAATATGAAGAGAGATTGCAAAGTTTATCTCGATGTGTTTAACTTGTCAGCGTGTAAAGGCGAGCATCTAGTACCTAAGGGTCCGTTGCAACCACTTGAGATTCCGGAATGGAAGTGGGAACACATTACCATGGATTTAGATTTACGGGTCTTCCCTACGGTTTCTCAAGGCATCAATGCTATTTGGGTTATTGTTGATAGATTAACCAAGTACGCTCATTTCTTGCCGATCGGGAGACTTATTCCTTGAGCGTCTTTTAGTATATGCGTAAATGAGATTGTGAGGTTGCATGGCATGCACTGTATCCATAGTTTGGATCGTGACCCAAGATTCACTTCAAGATTTTGGGTTAGCTTGCAAAAAGCTATGAGCGCGATTTGCGATTTAGTTAACATACCATCCCAAAGCAGACGGACAATCGAGAGGACTATTCAAACTCTTGAAGATTTATTAAGACTACGTGTCCTAGACTTGAGGCGGTTGGGATAAGTATTTACCATTGGTGGAATTCTCCTACAACAACGATTATCGAGCAAGTATAGGTGTGGCTCCATTGAAGCATTATATGGGCCGAAAATGTCGTTCTCCGATATGTTGGGATGAGGTGGGTGAAGCAACATTGTTGGGACGAGGAGTTAATGCGTATATACTACTCTGAAAAGATCCAAATAATTCGACAGCGTATACAAAGCGGCTCAAGATCGACAAAAGAGTTATGCGGATCTTCATCGAAAGGGCGTGGAATTTAATGTAGGGATCATGTATTGTTGCGAGTTGCTCCGTGGAAGGAGTTACAAGATTTGGGAAGAGAGAAAGCTCGATCCACGATTTATTGGTCCATTTCAAATTCTTGACCGGAAGTAGGAAATGTAGCCTATAGACTTGCGTTACCTCAAAGAGTATGTCTCGTGTTCATAATGTGTTTCACATATACGTATTTCGTAAATATGTGAAAGACCCGAACCCGTTATTGAGTTAGAACCGGACGAGATAGTAGAAGACTTAACGTATGAGGAGGTACTATCAAGATCTTGGATAGGAAGGAGCATGTCCACGCTGAGAAAGGTCATACCACAAGTTAAAGTTTTGTGGAGGAATCATGCTATAGAGGAAATGACACTGGGAATTGGAAGCGGAAATGAAAGCGAGGTATCCTCACCTTTTGAAAACACAGTGCGTCGTCGATTTCGAGGGCCGAAATTTCATAAGGAGGGAGGTTGTAAGACCAAAATTTTTTAAATAAAAGGAATTTCCTTTATTTATTATTTTGAAATAGTAAGGGTTGATTTGATTAATGTGGATAGTTAAGGGTTAAATCATAAATATTTCAAAATAAGCAAGTGGTTATAAAATATTCATTTTGTGGGGAATATTACGTTTGGTCGTGGAATATTAAATCTTTGTCGGGGAATATTAAATGCTGTAAGTAGCGACCATGTGTGGGCCCCATAACGGAAAGCGATTGGATGAAGAAAGCGACAAATATAAGTTGGTTAAAAATAACTTGGCGTAGTTATTTACGATTAAGGCATTGGAATACCGGTGGTTAAAATCTGATGTCTGGCGTGGTTGCGCGAAAGCACATGGTATTGCAGTATTGTTGAATTATTGATCCTTACGTAAGAAGGCCTACTCAATAATTTTCACGATGAATTCTTATTCAATATTTTATTTTATTGATTTGATAATTCTTTGCGTTGATATTTTATATTATTGTTGTTCGATAATTGTCTTTGCACATTATCTCCATTATCGGATCAATAATTCATATTATTTGAATAATATTATTAGATAAAATTATTGGCAATGTCTAGAAAGTTACATCGAGGAGAGGTTTGGTCACCTAATTGCGCTTGATGAAGGAGAAATCCTTATTGGAAAGCCCCCTCTTCTGAGGAGCGGCTTTGGTTGTCATAATGTGATTACGTAATATTATTTTGAATAATTAATTATTGATTTATATGATAAGAAAATATTTATTTTATATGGATATAAATGATGGATTTATTTATGTGGTTATAAATGAAGGAATTAATGTTGAGGTGTTTTATCGATTATTTTATCTGGTTGGAGGTATAAAAAATTAAATCGGGGTTTTTGAGATATATTGCGGGGTTATAATTTTTAATCAAATAGTTGATCGTTGTAATTTTTGGATATGTTATACATATATAAGTTGAGTATATGTCCACAAATTTTGAGCCGAATTAAAAATGAACGAATGATTTGTTATAAATTTTAAGAGGTGTCGGATTAGGAAATTAGGTTTATAATTGATTTTGGTGGAAAATTCTAGAATTGAGTGGGCCCCACTTGTGGTTGGTGAAGAAATGTGCTGAATTTTATTTCAAATGTGGTGGGTGGCAATAGTAGCGGAGTAAAGCCATCGGTGCTTGGTCGAAGTGCTTGGCGGGCTAACATTTTTCTATAAATGAGGGGCTAAGTTAGAATTGAAAATCACACGAAACAAAGTTTTCTCTCTTTCTCTCTCTATATTATTGAGGCGTATTTTGTGAGTATTTAGATACTTTGAGAGTTCTTTGTTTGGTACAAGTTTCATTCGACATCACTTGAGCCTTTCCTTAGAAATCTTGATTCTTTGAGGTAAGGGATATTATTTTTTTTAAGTAATGATATTATTTCTTGATATCATCATTATCTTTGAAATATTGATCTGAAGTTTTATCAAATTTGGAACTTTTTCATATGGGGTTACTATTCATGAGTTCTTATTCACGAGTTACTATTCATGAGTTCTTATTCACGAGATTCTTATTCACGAGTCTTATTCATGAAGCGTGAAGATGTTTTTTATGGAATTTCTATCTTTTGGTGTGGATTTACTATTCATGTATATATTACTTATTCACGTATCGGCCTTTATTCACGTATCTGGCACTATTCACGATATCTGACACTATTCACCAAAAAATAAAATTTCTTCTTTTGTCCAAAACATCTATTTTGGATACTAGCTTTGATTGTATCCATGTTTTGATCATTCTTGAATTTTACACCCTTTGTGATTATTTTTGGGGTATTGTTGGACATGGATAAAACAAAGTACGAATCCTTAATCCTTAATCCTTGTCATTTTGTTTCCTTTGGATTCGTTCTTTAAAAATATTTTTCATCATCCTCGGTCTTAAATGATGATATTATTGAATATCTTTGGCTTTTGTAGTGCAAAGATGAATGATTCTGAAGAATATCTTTGGCTGTAGTGCAAAGATGAGCAGTGTTGAGATGAACATGGTAGTGGTGATTAATATCTTTGGCTTTTGTAGTGCAAAGATGAGCAGTGTTTAAATGAACATGAATTAAAGTGATGAATATCTTTGGCACATAGTGCAAAGATGAATATTTGATTCGGATGTATATTGATTGTTATTCTGGGATAAAGATGAGCGATGAACTTTTAAATTCATACATAGAAGATAGTAGTTTGCATTCTCTACTTAACTCTTCTAATGAATTATTATTTCACTTTGCGAATATTGATTTAAAATTTGTTGTCTATTGTATTCTATTAAATTTTTTCCTGTTGAAGACTAACGATAATTTGTTGTATATTATCTTAGTCGTAATATTCTTTCTTGAGCTAGTTGAGCTCACCCTTTTCCTTTTGTTCCATTCTTCTCGGAGGCGAGAATATAGCGAGTGCGAGTCGGGGTATGGAATGAAGGTTTTAGAAAGGATTGTTTAGTAGTCCTCACCATTTTGTAAAATAATGTATCGATAAATGTGATGAGGATTTATGTGAGTATAAATATTATACAGAAGATAATATTTGTATTTAAACTCACAGTTTCTTGTTGTAATAATAAAGTTGTAGTTGTTTACTGTGCCATGTATTGTGACTCGGAATGGGTGATGTATACCTATTTTACCACGTCATTTATCTTACGCATGCTCTTTATCATGCGTTGTGATTAGCGGATGAGATAAGAACATAAATACATCGCTCATTTGTAGCAGTTAATCTTGGCGTTATATTTTCATAGTTTAAGTGTGTATATATATATATATATATATATATATATATATATATATATATATATATATAAAGAATACGTTGAATGAAGAAGGGTGATGACTATGTCTAATCACATTGTTATAGATGAGGAGAGAGAAGCCCTAAATTAAGGAATCTAATTGCATCGAATTTTCCTAAATTAAAGGAATCCTATTGCATTAATATTAAATAAATAGTGAAAATGTATAAATTATAATAAACATTTTATGAGTACACTATTGTTGTATATTATTTTTCAAAATATAATAAAATATATAATTTACCTAAAACTTTCCCCCAGTATTTATTATTTTATATAATTTAAGAAAATTAATTATAATCTTTTCAAAAACTAACCCACATAAAAAATATTTCGAGAGTATGAAATAATTATATAATTATGAAAATTCATATTGAAATGAATTAATATTATATTTAGTGTTATCTGATCATTTTTCTTCAGTTTGTATAGAACTCTAAAACCATCGGGGAATGACTTCATATGTATTTGGAGATTCAAGCACCCCAAGAGTTTAAAAATTTTGTAAGACTCACCAGAGATTTGAAAATTTTGTAAAACTTGGGCACATAAGAATGTAAGCGAAATCGGCAAGACGAACATAAAAATCTCACTCAGTGTTGACTCGAGAATGATAAATTCGTGGCTCGAACTTCGAAAATTATATTTGAAAATCTGCTAAAATTAGGCTAGAATTGATCAGGCTGACTCGAATATTTATTCAAACTTCTTTAGCGAGCTTAAAATTGACTCGAATTAGGGTCTCCACGTAATATGCTAGTTTTTATAATAAATATAATTATAAATTGAATTAATTATTTTACTTAAAAATGAGAAAATATATTTATTATTACATTTACAAATATAAAATCACAATTAAAAATTAAAAAACAAAACAAAATAATAACTAATTATTACAGTGGAGATTTAAATTTGTTTATATTATAAGAAGAATGTCGTCTTGTGATGCCAATCGAATATGTATTAATAAATTATGAGTATTAAACTGATAAAAAATTAGTAGTTTTGAATCTTAAGCGGTGAGTATAATGCCTAGCGGAAGTATTGTCAGTAGTTAAGCGATAAAATTATTTTTTATAAATAGAGGTCTTGGCCGAAAGTGTTCTGGTATAAAGCTGTTGAAAGACCGTGTTAAAAATTTAATAATGTTGGCGTTGGTTGCATGGTAGCCTGCAATTATTGATTATTGTTTGTCCTTTACGTAAAGGAATCTAAACCGGTTATACTTTCAATTATTATTTTTTGATTATGCTGCGTCGTATATCTCGTATTATTGATTCGATTATTATCCGCGATGATCAATCTCTGCATAATATTTATTATTATTAAATCAATAATTTGAGCGACAAGTTATTAAATATTGTGGCGCCCCCAAAATAGGTATACATCACCCATTATTAGGGTTGTCGATACATGGTATGAAAGCTTGACTACAACTTTATTATTACAACGATAAAAGCTGTGAGTTTGAATACAAATATTATCTTACAAGCGATATCTATACTCTCAAATAAATCCTCATCACATTTATTGATACATTATTTTACAAAAATGGTGAGGACTACTAAACAAATCCTTTCTAAAACCTTCGTTTCCATACCCCAGGCTTCGTCTTTCATTTATATTCTAGCCTCTTGAGAAAAATGGAACAAAAAGGAAAATGGTGAGCTCACTAGCTGGGTAAAGAATATTATGACTGAAGATAATATACAACAAATTATCGTTAGTCTTGACGAGGGAATAATCTAATAGAATCTGATAAACTGACAAATTTTAAATCAATATTATTGTGAAATAATAATTCATTAGAAGAGTTAAGTAAGAATGTAAACTACTTATCTTATTCATTTATAACCACATAAATAAATCCATCATTTATATCCACATAAAATAAATATTTCTTTATCATATGAATCAATAATTAATTATTCACAAATAATATTACGTAATCACAATTATGACAACCAGTGCCGCCTCCTGTGAAAGAGAGGGGCTTTCCGATAAGGATTTCTCCTTCATCGGGCGCGCGCAATTAGGTGACCAAACCTCTCCTCGATGTAACTTTCTAGACATTGCCAATAATGCTATCTAATAATATTATTTAAATAATATGAATTATTGATCCGATAATGGAGATAATGTGCGTTGACAATTATTGAACAACAATAATATAAAATATCAACGCAGCAATTATTGAATCAATAAAATAAAATATATGAATAGTAATTCATCGTAAAAATTATTGAGTAGTGCCTTCTCACGTAAGGATCAATAATTCAACAATCTGCGTAATAATATGCTAACGCATAACAACCACGCCAGACATCGTATTTTAACCACCGGGTATTCCAACAAATTTTAATCGTGAATAACTACGCCTGTTATTTTTAACCAACTTATATTTGTCGCTTTCTTCATCCAATCGCTTTCAAGTTATGGGCCCACATACGGTCGCTACTGGGTCGTCGCATTTAATATTCCCGACAAGATTTAATATTCCACGACCAAACGAATATTCCCCACAAAAATGAATATTTTATAACCACTTGTTTATTTTGAAATATTTTCAGATTTAACCCTTAACTATCCACATTAATCAAATCAACCCTTACTATTTCAAAATAATAAATAAAGGAAATTCCTTTTTATTTTAAAAATTTTTGGTCTTACAACCTCCCTCCTTATGAAATTTCGTCCCTCGAAATCGACGACGTGACGTACACAGTGTTTCAAAAGGTGAGGATACCTCGCTTTCATTTCGTTTCCAATTCCGTGTCATTTCCTCTATATAGCATGATTCCTCCACAAAACTTTAACTTGTGGTATGACCTTTTCAGCAGTAGGATACGCTCCTTCCTATCCAAGATCTTGATAGGTACCTCCTCATACGTTAAGTCTTTCTACTTATCTCGTCCGGTTCTAACTCAATAACGTGGTTCGGGTCTTTCACATATTTGAAGTACATGATATGTGAAACACATTATGAACACGAGACATACTTTGAGGTAACGCAAGTCTATAGCTACATTTCCTACTCGGTCAAGAATTTGAAATGGACCAATAAATCGTGGATTGAGCTTTCCTCTCTTCCCAAATCTTGTAACTCCTTCCATGGAGCAACTCGCAACAATACATGATCCCCTACATTAAATTCCACGTCCTTTCGATGAAGATCCGCATAACTCTTTTGTCGATCTTGAGTAGTTTATATCGCTTGTCGAATTATTTGGATCTTTTCTTGTGAGTCATATCGTCTTAACTCGGGTCCCAACAATGTTGCTTCACCCACCTCATCCCAACATATTGGAGAACGACATTTTCGTCCATATAATGCTTCGAATGGAGCCACACCTATACTTGCCTGATAACTGTTGTTGTAGGAGAATTCCACCAATGGTAAATACTTATCCTAACCGCCTTGAAGTCAGGACATGAGTCTTAATAAATCTTCAAGAGTTTGAATAGTCCTCTATGATTGTCCGTCCGTTTGGGGATGGTATGCCGAACTAAATCGCAAATCCGTGCCCATAGCTTTTTGCAAGCTAACCCAAAATCTTGAAGTGAATCTTGGGTCACGATCCGAAACTATGGATACAGGCATGCCATGCAACCTCACAATCTCATTTACGCATATACTAGCAAGACGCTCAAGTGAATAAGTCTCCGTGATCGGCAAGAAATGAGCGAGACTTGGTTAATCTATCAACAATAACCCAAATAAAGATTGATGCCTTGAGAAACCGTAGGAAGACCCGTGAACGAAATCCATGGTAATGTGTTCCCACTTCCATTCCGGAATCTCAAGTGGTTGCAACGGACCTTTAGGTACTAGATGCTCGCTTTACACGCTGGTAAGTTAAACACATCGAGATAAACTTTGCAATCTCTCTTCATATTATTCCACCAAAATGTATGTCGAAGATCACGATACATTTTAGTACTTCGAGATGGATTGTAAATGGTGTATTGTGTGCTTCCATCATAATCTTGTACTTCAAATCGAGTCGTTAGGAACACAAAGTCTAGAGTGGACTCAAGTATTCTTCTTCATCAATTCTCGCCTTAATAGCTCTTTCTTGTACTTTCTTCTTCATACGTACGACGCTCCGGCCGGTGGCTTGAGCAACCTTAACTTTTTCTATTAAAGTTGGCTCTATGCGTATACTTGACATCATCGCACTCGTTCCTCAAGATATGATCTTCTACTCAATGCGCCGCCTACCACGTTCGCTTTTACCGGGATGGTATTGAATAGTGTGGTCGTAGTCTTTCAATAGCTCGAGCCAACGTCGCCGCCAGCATGTTGAGTTCTTTTTGAGTGAAAAAATATTTAAGGCTTTTATGGTCCAGAATATATCTCCACTTTCTCCCCATATAGATAGTGCCTCCATATTTAAAGCTGAAACGCATCGGGCCGCATAACTCTAGATCATGAGTAGGATAATTCCTCCTCATACTCTTTAAGTTGTCGCGAGGCATAAGCTATGACTTTCCACGCTGCATGAGAACACATCCTAACCCTTTGCTCAAGCATCAGTAGATAACAAATCCATCCGAACCGGATGGTATTGTTAGAACAGTCTTGAAATAAGTCTCCTCTTAAGCTCTTGGAAACTTTTTTCGCGATTCTTTCGCCCCAAACGAATTTCAGTATCCTTCCGAAAGTTAGGCCGAGTTAATGGAGTAGCGATTCGAGAAAACCCTTCCATTTAATCTCCGATAATAACCAAATAAGCCCAAAAACTACGACTTCACCACCGACTTGGTTGCTTCCCAACTTTGTATTGCTTCAATCTTCACGGATCAACAGATACTCCATGTTTTGACACATTGATGCCCAAGAAATGCTACTTCCTCAAGCCAGAACTCGCATTTCTTCAATTTGGCATATAGTTGGTTTTCACGAAGCCTTTGGAGTACCAGCTTCAAATGGTGCTCATGATCTTCACGACTTTTGGAATATATAAGGATGTCATCAATAAAGACAACAACGAACTGATCCAAATATTCCTTGAATACTCGGTTCATCATATCCATGAAAGCCGCAGGAGCATTAGTTAGTCCGAAAGACACGACTAAGAATTCATAATGCCCATACCGAGTTTCAAGGCGTCTTTGGAATATCCTCATTCTAATTTTCAAATTGATGATATCCGTAATCTAAGATCAATTTTGAAAAGAATTGTGCCCTCAGAATTTGGTCAAACAAGTCATCAATACGAGGTAGAGGATACCTATTCTTGATGGTGACATGGTTCAATTCTGGAGATAGTCAATATAAAGTCGCGATACTCCCGCTTTTCTTTTTACAAATAAAACAGAGCACCCCAAGGAGATGTACTTAGATTTAATGAAACCGATGTCCAACAATTCTCGTAGTTGGACCTTTAACTCCTGAAGTTCAATAGAGCCATTCGATATGGGGTTTTAGAAATGGGCTTTGTATCAGTTCAAGATCAATAAAGAATTCAACTTCACGTTCGGGGTAGACCGGAAGTTCTTCGGAAATACGTCAGAAAGTCAATAACAACAGGAATATTATTCAAATTTGACGTGTCTTTATTCAAATCCATAACATGGGCTAAGAAAGCTTGACATCCGCTTTTTCAATAAACGAATAGCTTTATGATTAGATATGATAGTGATTGATTTTAATGGTTTAGTTGCTTGAATTGCATACAACGGGTTGGTTAGAATATGAAAACTAACAACCTTACGAAAACAATCAATTTTGGCGTGATGAGTAGTTAACCAATCAATCCCTAAAATCACATCAAAAGCAAGTATCTTTAAAGAGATAAGGTCAACAGGTAAGGTGATGGTGCCAACTTGAATCAAACAAGATTTATAAGCAATTGGATGTGATGAAAGTTTCTCTAACTGAGTTTCCATGAGATAGGTCAAAGTCTAATTTCTCCGAGTCAAGTTTAAACGTTGAGCACATGCAGGAGAGATAAATGAATGGGTAGACCCAGATCAAGTAAGGTATAAACTTCGCAAGAATTTATAAATAGCTTACCCGTGATCACCTCGTTTGGGTTCTCGATTATGACCAACCACAACAAGCGCTTCTTCCCGGAATCGTTGACTTTGACTTTTCCGGGATGGTCTTTGAGTCACCGTCCCTCATTGAACTAGGTTTCGCCATCAGCATAATTCGAAGCGATATGTCCTTCCTTTCCACAACTATAGCATACCTTGAATCTGTTGTGGGCGCTTGACCGATATGTCCTCTTTTCCGTGATTTGTAGAAGATATGACCGGTGGTCGTTTCTCCTCCTTAGAACCGGGCTTTCTTAAGACCGCTGCGTCTTCACATAGTCGTTGTTAAATCTCCTCTTTTAAAATCTCCTCCCGACTCGCTTCTTCTGCTTTTCACGACCATGATTACCACCAGAGTGGTTACCATTTCGTCTCGCTCTGCTTTTTTTCTCCGCAGTTATCATTATTCTGCTGATCGCTATCTCTCGGTACGATCCGGTTATGGTCCTCGGTTGACCGTACTCGTTATCTCGCTTCTAATAATTGAGCCTCATTTACAACATCTCGAATAAAGAGAAAGTTTATGAGAAATGAGATATCGACGTACGCCGGGTTTCAAACCTCTAAGAAACATCCGCTATACGTTCCTCATTCTCCACCAAATGAGGTGCAAACACGGATAACTCGCAAACTTTGCCTCGCATCGAGACACCGCCATGTTGTTTTGCTCTAATCGATGAACTCCACTTCCTTCATACGATTGAACACTTTCAGGAAAGTATTTGTCATTAAATAGTCTCTCAAACGCCTCCCAAGACACGCGAAAGTCTTGTTTGGATGGTACGCTTATGAGACTCCCACCATGGTCCGCCTCGCCACCACGGAACATAAAGGTGGCGAATGGAACCTTCTGTTCCTCCGCATCCCAAGACATCGAATATCTTGGTAATTTGTTTGACCCATGTTTCCGCCTATGATCGGATCCGCTTTCCCTTAAATTCGTGGTCCCAACTCTTTGAACTACTTGGTCGTGACAACCCGTGAATTGCTATCATTCCTCTCTCAGATTTTGAACACGAGTCTCCTAAATTCGATTTTGCATGAACTCGCAAAAAGCTTCTAAACATCCCTCGTTCATCATCCGCTTTCAGTGGTGTTGTTCGCGGGAGGAACATTGCCAAACTGTTGACGTTCTCCTCGTTGTAAAGATGTGCATCTCCACACGGTCTCATTTACTCCATCGTTAATATTCTCAAACGACATTCTCAAATCATCGCCATAAAACAAGGGTTAATTAAGGAAATCAATATATCACATAATATCCCTATATCTATCGACTAACTAACAAATAAGCTTAGGTAGACACACACTAGCGAAGGATTTACTCGCCTCTCCCTCCTAGTTCTATTCCCCGATCTCCGCCAGAGATCATATCCCTAAGCTCGATACCAACCGCGACGCCCAAAAAATAGGTATACATCACCCATTCGAAGTTGTCAATACATGGTACGTAAACAACTACAACTTTATTATTACAACAAGAAATGTGAGTTTAAATACAAATATTATCTTCTAGACAATATTTATACTCACATAAATCCTCATCACATTTATTGATACATTATTTTACAAAAATGGTGAGGACTACTAAACAATCCTTTCTAAAACCTTCATTTCATACCCCGACTGCATCGCTATATATTCTCGCCTCCCGAGAAGAATGGAACAAAAGGAAAAGGGTGAGCTCAACTAGCTCAATAAAGAATATTATGACTAAGATAATATACAACAAATTATCGTTAGTCTTCAACAGGAAAAATCGATAGAATACAATAGACAACAAATTTTCAATCAATATTCGCAATGAAATAATAATTCATTAGAAGAGTTAAGTAGAGAATGCAAACTACTATCTTCTATGTATGAATTTAAAAGTTCATCGCTCTATCTTTTATCCTCGTAATAACAATCAATATACATCCGAATCAAATATTCATCTTTGCACTATGTGCCAAAGATATTCATCGATTGGTCATGTTCATTTAAACACTGCTCATCTTTGCACTACATGTGCCAAAGATATTAATCGATCGGTCATGTTCATCTCAACACTGCTCATCTTTGCACTACAGCCAAAGATATTCTTCGAAATCATTCATCTTTCGTGACTACAAAGCCAAAGATATTCAATAATATCATCATTTAAGACCGAGGATGATGAAAATATTTTTAAAGAACGAATCCAAAGTGAAACAAAATGACAAGGATTAAGGATTAAGGATTCGTCACTTTGTTTTATCCATGTCCAACAATACCCCAAAAATAATCACAAAGTGGTGTAAAATTCAAGAATGATCAAAACATGGATACAATCAAAGTTTAGTATCCAAAATAGATGTTTTGGACAAAAAGAAGAAATTTTTTTTTTTTTTTGGTGAATAGTCAGATATCGTGAATAGTGTCAGATATCGTGAATAAAGGTCAGATACGTGAATAAGACCGTATACATGAATAATAAAACCGACACCAAAAGATAGAAATTCCACAAAAACATCTTCACGCTTATGAATAGTACTCGTGAATAAGAACTCGTGAATAAGAACTCATGAATAGTAACTCGTGAATAAGAACTCATGAATAGTAACCCCGACATGAAAAAGTTCCAAATTTGATAAAAACTTCAGATCAACATTTCAACATAATGATATTCAAGAAATAATATCATTACGAAAAAAATAATATCCCTTACCTCAAAGAATCAAGATTTTAAGGAAAGGCTCAAGTGATCTTTGAATGAAACTTGTCTTGAGCAACAAAGAACTCTCAAAGTATCTAAATACTCACAAAATACGCTCAATAATATAGAGAGAGAAAGAGAGAAAACTTTGTTTCGTGTGATTTTCAATTCTAACTTAGCCTCTATTTATAGGAAAATGTTAGCCCACCAAGCGGACTTGACCAAGCAACCGATGGCTTTACCGCTACTATTGCCACCCACCACATTTGAAATAAAATTCAGCACATTTCTTCACCAACCACAAGTGGGACCCACTCAATTCTAGAATTTTCCACCAAAATCAATTATAACCCTAATTTCCTAATCGACACCTCTTAAAATTCATAACAAATCATTCGTGCATTTTTAACGGTTCAAAATTTGTGGACATATACTCAACTTATGTATGTATAACATACCCAAAAATTACCACAATCCAACGGTCGGATTAAAATTATAATCCCCATGCAATATATCTCAAAAACCCCGATTTAATTTTTAATACCTCCAACTCGGTAAAATATCGATAAAACACCTCAACAATAATTTCTTCATTTATAACCACATAAATAAATCCATCATTTATATCCACATAAAATAAATATTTCTTTATCATATGAATCAATAATTAATTATTCACAAATAATATTACGAATCACAATTATGACAACCAGCCGTTCCTCAGAAAGAGGGGCTTTCCGATAAGGATTTCTCCTTCTTGGTAGCAAGCAATTAGGTGACCAAACCTCTCCTCGATGTAACTTTCTAGACATTGCCAATAATGCTATCTAATAATATTATTTAAATAATATGAATTATTGATCCGATAATGGAGATAATGTATAAAGTGACAATTATTGAACAACAATAATATAAAATATCAACGCAAAGAATTATTGAATCAATAAAATAAAATATTGAATAAGAATTCATCTGTAAAAATTATTGAGTAGTGCCTTCTTACGTAAGGATCAATAATTCAACAATATCTGCAATACCATGTGCCATCGTGCAACCACGCAGACATCAGATTTTAACCAACCGGGTATTCCAACAAATCTTAAGCAGAAATAACTACGCCTGTTATTTTTAACCAACTTATATTTGTCGCTTTTCTTTATCCAATCGCTTTCCGTTATGGGGCCCACACATGGTCGCATAGTAAATATTTAATATTCCCCGACAAAGCACGAATATTCCACGACCAAACGAATATTCCCAGACAAAATGAATATTTTATAACCACTTGTTTATTTTGAAATATTTGCGTATTTAACCCTTAACTATCCACATTAATCAAATCAACCCTTACTATTTCAAAATAATAAATAAAGGAAATTCCTTTTATTTTAAAAAATTTTTTGGTCTTACATTCTCTTCGGCAAGAGGGAAAAAGTTGAATTATTTGGTATGATCGTGACCATTGAATTTGAGTTGAATATTTTTAACTTAAGTAAAGGTGAATTGATCAACATGGTTATAATTATTGTTATATAACTTCAAATGATTATGTATTTCTTTGATATATGAATATCTTTGGTTCGTAATGCAAAGATGACTGTTGTTGAATATCTTTGCCCAGTAGTCAAAAAGATGAATTATTGATGAATATCTTTACCAGAAGTGCAAAGATGAATTATTGATGAATATCTTTGGCTCGTAATGTAAAGATGACTGTTGTTGAATATCTTTAGCTTTGTAGTGCAAAGATGAATTATTGATGAATATCTTTGGCTCGTAATGCAAAGATGACTCGTTGTTGAATATCTTTATACGTAGTGCAGCAAAAGATGAATTATTGATGAATATCTTTGATGACTTTGTTGTTGAATATCTTTGCTTTTTGTAGTGTAAAGATGAACTGTTGATGAATATCTTTAACCCGTGGTGCAAAGATGAATTTATTAGTATGATTATGAACAGAGGCGTGATTTGGTATAACCATGATATTTGATGTTTCGGTAAAGGCGGTGATGAAAATTATCTTCGTCTAGATGAGAAGAGGAATTTAGAATCACAATTATGATTATGAAGTTATTCATATGATGTGTGGAAAGGAACTGCTGATTGATGTTACAGGATAAAACATTGTTGGTGGACTTTTAACGTGGAGAAGACAATAGACTTTATAGTCTATTTGACTCTTTTAATGGATTGCTTCGTTCACTGCAACTATGGTTGAAAAGTTTTATCATCTACCATATGTTCTAAATCTCCGATTTATTACCGATGAAGACTATTGATAATTTATTTATCTTTAGTTATAATATTCTTTATCGAGCTAGTTGTGTTTCACCCTTTTGTTTCACAATTTCTTTCGTGTAATAAAAGTGTAAATGGGTTGGCGGAGATAACAAGGGAATAGAGCGGTGGTCTATAGTTGTTGAGGTTCTCCCTAAAAAGAGTATGAAAATAATTTTATTGAGGGCTTTAGTGTGTTGTATTTTATACATCATTTAATAGTTATTTTGGTGAATTAAATAGGGTGAGGAGAACCCAACTTTGGAAGGGTGTTTTGTCACTATCATACAAGATGTCTAATGACATACAAACTCGTGTTATTATAAGACATGGTTGTGTTTCATCCACTTGTCGAGTATATTTACTTGAGCACTACCTATATGATCTTGGTGTTTGTTTGAAGTATAATTCTCAATTTGAGACAATTGGAGATAATGATAAATCAAGAGAAGACTCGCCATCGGGAAGAATATGATAGTAATCTTCTCGCTTTTCTTTGGGGGTCTATTGGGTCAACCAAGGATAATTTGCGGGCCATATGATATCTACCATAACCTAAAAGCATGGCCTCCCATGTATACGAAGGTTTCTTGAGCACTTCCCAAAGATTCTAATTTCTAAAACAGTTTTTGATCTGCACCTTTATGTAAGGTGTCATGGTGACGTGTTATCCAAGTTGGTGTCCGAGTTACATTTGGTATATATTGGTATCAAAACTCACAAAATATGTGTTGTTGTATTTTGCACGACAATTGTTGTAATAAAGTTGTAGTTGTTTTTTCGTACCATGTATTTGGCGACTCAGAATGGGTTGGATGGAATGGACCTATTTCGGTCGTTATAAATAATATAAAATACCAACGCAAAGAATTATTGAATCAATAAAATAAAATATTGAGCAGTAATTCATCGTAATAATTATTGAGTAAAGGCCTTCACGTAAGGATCAATAATTCAACAATACTTGTAATACCGTCTAGTGTCTTTCTGCAAGAACCACGCCAGACATCAGATATTTAACCACCGGGTATTCCAACAGTCTTAGCAGAATAACTACACTGTTATTTTTAACCAACTTATATTTGTCGCTTTCTTCATCCAATCGCTTTCCGTTATGGGGCCCACACATGGTCACTATTTGCCGCATCAGCATACGAATATTCCCGACAAGCATTTAATATTCCACGACCAAACGAATATTCCCAGAAACAACAATGAATATTTTATAACCACTTGCTTATTTTAAAATATTTGCGTATTTTACCCCTAACTATCCACATTAATCAAATCAACCCTTACTATTTCAAAATAATAAATAAAGGAAATTTCTTTTTATTTAAAAAAATTTTTGAGGTCTTACAAATATTCCCGCTAAATAGAATATTCCCCAGACCAATCGAATATAATATAACCACTTGCATACTTTGCAAAATTTATAAATACTACCCACAACTATAATATTATCTTAAATTCACACCATAATATTAAAAAATTATTTCGACAAAATTTAAATCTTTATTGATAATATCTGGGGTCTCACAAACTCAATGACTTGAACTGAACAGAAACCAACAAAACTAATCCAATAAAATAATATGCTAAAACAAATTGTGACACCCCCAAAATAGGTATACACAACACCCATTCTCGAGTCGCCAAATACATGGTACAAGAAGCAAACTACAACTTCAATAATACAAATGTCGTGTGAAATACGACAATATATATAATGAGTTTAAATATAATATTGTCTTCTAGACAATATCCACACGCAAATAAATCCCCATCATAATTATTGATACATTATTTTACAAAATGGTGAGGACTACTAAACAACTCTCTAGAACCTTCATTCCATACCCCACTCAAGACTCGCATTACATTCTCGCCTCCCGAGAAGAAAAATGGAACAACAAGGAAAAGGGTGAGCTCAACTAGCCCAATAAAGAATACTATGACTAAGATAATATACAACAAATTATCGTTAGTCTCCAACAGGAAAAATCGATAGAATACAATAGGCAACAAGTTTCAGATCAATATTCATAGCAATGAAATAATAATTCATGTAAGAAAGAGTTAGAGAATGAAATCTACTATAATCTATGAATTTAACGGTCCATCATCAATATTTTATCCTCAGTAACATCAATCAATATTCATCTCAAATCAAATATTCATCTTTGCACTACAGGCCAAAGATATTCATCAATCGGTCATGTTCATCTCAACACATGTTCATCTTTGCACTAAAGGCTAAAGATATTCTTCAGAAATCATTCATCTTTGCACTACAGGCCAAAGATATTCAATAATATCATCATTTAAGACTGAGGATGATGAAAAATATTTTTAAAGAACGAATCCAGTGAAACAAAATGACAAGGATTAAGGATTAAGGATTCGTACTTTGTTTTATCCATGTCCAACAATACCTCAAAAATAATCATAGTGGTGTAAAATTCAAGAATAATCAAAACATGGATACAATCAAAGCTAGTATCCAGAATAGATATTTTGGACGAAAAGAAGAAATTTTATTTTTCTATTGAATAGATGCCGATATCGTGAATAGTCTCAGATATCGTGAATAGTGTCGATACGTGAATAAGAACTCAGACACCAAAAGATAGAAATTCCATAAAAACATCTTCACGCTTCATGAATAAGTACTCGTGAATAAGTAACTTCGTGAATAGTAACTCGTGAATAGTAACTCATGAATAAGTAACTCATGAATAGTAACTCAGACATGAAAAAGTTCCAAATTTGATAAAAACTTCAGATCAACGTTTCAAAGATAATGATATCAAGAAATAATATCATTACGAAAAAATAATATCCCTTACCTCAAAGAATCAAGGTGCCGGAAGGAAAGGTCGGAAGTGATGTTGAATGAAACTTATCTTTGAGCAAAGAACTCTCAAAGTATCTAAATACTCACAAAATACGCTCAATAATATAGAGAGAAAGAGAAAACTTTGTTTCGGTGTGATTTTCAATTTAACTTAGC
This sequence comes from Panax quinquefolius, assembly GCA_020205615.1. NCBI lineage: Eukaryota > Viridiplantae > Streptophyta > Magnoliopsida > Apiales > Araliaceae > Panax > Panax quinquefolius. Next base: position 2,561,176 of record CM035171.1, read on the forward strand.
CCTCTATTTATAGGAAAATGTTAAGACGCCGAAAAGGACTTAACTCGCAACCCGATGGCTTTACCTCGCTACTATTCCTACCCACCACATTTGAAATAAAATTCAGCACATTTCTTCACCAACCACAAGTGGGGTCCACTCAATTCTAGAATTTTCCACCAAAATCAATTATAAACCTAATTTCCGAATCGGTCACCTCTTAAAATTCATAACAAATCATTCATTCATTTTAACGGTTCAAAATTTGTGGACATATACTCAACTTATGTATGTATAACATATCCAAAAAAATTACAACGATCCAACCATTCGGATTAAAAATTATAACTCACGCTTAATATATCGTAAAAATATCGATTTGATTTTTAATACCTCCATTCCACAAAATTACCGATAAAACACCTCAACATTAAATCATTCAATTATAACCACATAAAACAAATAAATCCATCATTTATAAATATTTTCTTATCATATAAATCAATAATTAATTATTCACAAATAATATTACGAATCACAATTATGACAACCAGCCGTTCCTGGAGAAAGGGGCTTTCCAATAAGGATCTCTCTCACTCGGGCGCCGCAATTAGGTGACCAAACCTCTCCTGTAGCGTAACTTTCTAGACATTGCCAATAATGTTATCTAATAATATTATTCAAATAATATGAATTATTGATCCGATAATGGAGAGATAATGCGGTGACAATTATTGAACAACAATAATATAAAATATCAACGCAAAGAATTATTGAATCAATAAAATAAAATATTGAGCGAAGAATTCATCGTGAAAATTATTGAGTAGGCCTTCTTACGTAAGGATCAATAATTCAACAATACATGCAATACCAGGTGTCATCTTTGTGCAACCACGCAGACATCGTATTTTAACCACCGGGTATTCCAACAGTCTTAATTCAGAATAACTACGCCAGTTATTTTTAACCAACTTATATTTGTCGTTTTCCTCATCCAATCGCTTTCCACAGTTATGGGGCCCCACATGGCATTGGCCGTAAATGCGAATATTCCCGAGCGCAGTCATTTAATATTCCACGACCAAACGAATATTCCCCGACAAAAATGAATATTTTATAACCACTTGCTTATTTTGAAATATTTGCGTATTTAACCCTTAACTATCCACATTAATCAAATCAACCCTTACTATTTCAAAATAATAAATAAAGGAAATTCCTTTTTTATTTAAAAAATTTCTGGTCTTACAAAAATGGTGGAGTTATTTACACCAAGATGAGCTCAGAAATATATCTTCGCCACACTGTGCAAGTCAAACTAATGCCACACACAAGAATCAAATGATGCCACACAGGCAACCAAAATAATGTCACACAGGCAAATCACACATTGGACCGCGAATCCAAATGTATGCAAATCGGATAGAGTGTTTGGCACAACATCACCAATCCGCAGAACAGAAAACTAGGGTTAACCTATACGTCTCCCACAACAAAACACCAAATGGCCCACTTCCTCTGGAGTCCAAACGGAGACGTCGTGGACTAATCACACCGCCACGGAGAGTGTCATGCCTCTCGTGCCAAGACGACATGCATGTGGTACCCCCACAGGTGGTTATAGCTCAAGTATACCCTACAAGTATATTCTACAAAAATACTTATGTCACAACACGTGCGACATAATACCAATAAAAGGGTTCTATATGCATGTTGTTGAACCAAATCAAATTATAGTTACAAGGTCTCAAAAGAAGGTAGAATGATGTATCGTGGACGCCCCAAAATTGGGTATACATCACCCATCTTGGGTCGCCACTTACATGGTATGTAATTTAAATACAACTTATTAACATAACTGTCTTATACAATCGACATAAAGCGTGAGTTTAAATACAAATATCGCCTCACTAGATATTATACAAACTCAAACAAAAGTCCTCATTACAATTATTATCACACTATTTCACGAGAATAGTGAGGACTACTAATCTTATCTTGAGGACCATCACTCGCTTCCCGAGGCTCGTCCCAAATTTATATTCTCATTTCAAGAAGAAAACGGTGAAAGAAAGGGTGAGCTCAACTAGCCCAGAAGAAGAAATATTATGACTAAGATAATGCGAATAAATTATCAATAGTCTTCAACAATGTTAAACCGATAAAATACAATAGACAACCGGGTTTCACTGTTTTGAATACGCAATCCATTAAAAGAGTCAAGTAGAAAATAAAATCTACTATCTTTTATGATTTAAAAGGTTTTCATCATCTTTGTTATATTTGAGACTCGAACTTTAATAAATAATCCACATCATCGAATCACCCCCGCACTACTGCCAAGGATATTCTTTTAGTATCACGACCACAATTATTCCGCATTACGGCCAAGAATAGTTGTGTATTCATTAATGGTCATGATCATGCCAACAATCGTCCATCAATGCACTACTACCAATCGAGGATTTTTACCACATCATTTGTAACATTACGGTCATGATTACACCGAATGATCCACGGTCATAATCATACCAAGTCCATCCATGCTCTACGTGCCACGAGATGACTTTTTAAAAAAATATAAACATGAGGATGATGACAATGATATAAGAATTCAATAAAACAAGTTCAAGAATTATTTTATCCGGGGAATTATTAACGCCCAAATTGTCAACATGATCTTTGCTTTGTAGAGTAAAATTCAAGAATGATCGTAAGAATATTTCCATGAAAAGATATTGGATGAAACGCAAATATCAAGGATATTCTACTAATTTCATGGAGTATAAGTCAAAGTTTTAACCAATGGGTATAATAAAGAATGGAATAACAAAAGAAATCACCATGCATGCGGTACTGCAGCAGTAGGCAAAAGTTATTCCAGCAGAATAATAATAACGGAACCGGTCGATGAAATTCACACCCAGCGTGGATGTTCCAATGAGAATAATAAAGATGGAACCGGATCAGGTGTAAAACACATGAGATAGGATATTCCAACAGAATGATAAAGACGGAACCAGTCCGGGTGTAAAACACACGCACGAGGATGTTCCAATGTAATAATAATAAAAAGGCGGAACAAGTCGGTGTAAAAACACATGCAGGATGTTCCAACAGGATAATGAAGAATGTCACCAAGTATAGGGTAAACCATGTATCACAAAGTTATTCCAATGAATAATAAGCAATGGAATAACATAAGAATTTCACCAAGTATAGGGTATGCTCGCGTATCACAAAGTTATGTATAGGGTATGCCACTTTTACAGGTTATTCCAACAGAATAATAGTGAATGGAATAACAGAAGTTCTCTTCAAGAAGAAAGAATAACACCCTTACCGTAAAAGAACTGAATATAGAAGTAGTGAAGTAGCAGAATACTCTTCTTCTTTCTATAACTTTCTCTCTATAGCTTCTCTCTATAATTTCTCTCTCTAGAGTTTCAATGAATTCGTAAGAAAATAATTAAGGAATGAGCTTCTATTTATAGGAAAATGGAATGCATAGTAACTAATCCATGAACGGTTCAGATTGATTTACTTTAATCTGACGGTCCATATTTAAAGCAAAATCTTTTAAATAAAATATAATATATTCTATTTATATAAAAACATTTTACTATGCAAACACTATGCAAAAAACACTACGCAAAAAACTACTATGCAACACTATGCATAATAAAATATAATATATTTTATTTATAAAATAACTTTAATAAAGTATTACATTTTATATAAAAGATGTTTCGCTTTTATTACGTTAATAATCTGAATAAAACAAAAAGTCATTATCATTATAATAATTCATGACAATAATGGAATCAAACCGGTGACTTCTCACATAAGCATCAATAATCAATACTGGTAATGCTTCTTATGCAACCACATGTATTCTTCGTACTTTTACTTCCGAGTAGTTCAACAAGATCAACGGTAAAACTTCCATAGTTATTTCAATAACATATTTTTGTCGTTTTCTCAATCAAACAATAATTACATTGTAGGGTCCACCAATGATTGAGTAGTTGTACGAATATTCCCTCGCTAAACCGAATATTCCCGAGCCAATCGAATATAATATAACCACTTGCATACTTTTCAAAATTTATAAATATTACCCACAACTATAACATTATATCAAATTATTCCATAATATTCAAAAATAATATTTATAGAAAATTCATCTTTATTTATAAAAGTTGGGTCTTACAACCTCCCTTCTTATAAAATTTTAGCCCTCGAAATTAGGGTACGATACACTGTATATTGAAGAGGTAAGGATACCTTGATTTCATTTGATTCTAACTCCCAAGTCATTTCCTCAACATCGTGGTTCCTCCACAAAACTTTGACTTGAGGTATAACCTTGGGGCGTAGAATATGTTCCTTCTTATCCAAAATTTGAGCAGGGAACCTCTTCATACGTCAAATCTTCCGCTATTTCATCCAGGTTCTAACTCAATAATATGGTTCGGGTCTTTCACATATTTACGTAACATGGATATGTGAAAACGTTATGAACACGAGACATATTTCAAGCGAAAGCGAGTCTATAGGCCCACGATTCCTACTCGATCGAGGATTAAAATGGACCGATGAATCGAGGATTAAGTTTTTCTCTCTTTCCAAATCTTGTAACTCCTTTCCATGGAGCAACTCTTAACAACACATGATCTCCTATATCAAATTCCACGTCCTTTCGATGAAGATCAAAGATAACTCTTTTGTCGATTTTGTGAGGTTTTTATACATTGTCGGATCGTTTGAATCTTTTCGGTGAGTCATACGTACCAACTCCGGTCCCAACAACGTTGCTTCACCCACCTCATCCCAAAGATTTGGAGAACGACACTTTTTCTTCCATACAACGCTTGAATGGAGCCATGCCAATACTTAACGATAATTGTTGTTGTAGGAAAACTCTACCAATGGTAAGAACTTGTCCCAACTCCCTTGAAATCAAGAAACGTAGTCTTAATAGATCTTCAAGAGTTTGAATAGTCCTCTCCGATCGTCCGTCGTCTCGAGGATGATATGCCGAGCTAAATCGTAAGTCCGTGCCCATAGCTTTTTTGCAAACTAACCCAAAATCGTGAAGTGAATCTTGGGTCTCGATCGAAACTATGGATACGGCATACCATGCGATCTTACAATCTCGTTTATGTACATCTGAGCAAGACGTTCAAGTGTATAAGTTTTCGTGTCGGTAAGAAATGAGCGAGACTTGGTCAATCTATCAACAATGACCCAAATCGCATCAATGCCTTGAGAAACCTTAGGGAAGCCGTAACTTGAAATCCATGGTAATGTGCTCCCACTTCCATTACGGAATTTCAAGTGGTTGCAATGAACCTTTTGGTACTTGATGCTCCGCTTTAACTCGTTGACAAGTTAGACACCTTGAGATAAACAACGCTATCTCTCTTCATATTGCTTCCACCAAAATGTATGGCGAATATCATGATACATTTTGGTACTCCCGAGATGGATTTGCAAATGGTGTGTTGTGCGTCTCCATCATGATATTATACTTTAAATCGTGGTCGTTAGGAACACAAAGTCTGGAGTTGACTCAAGTATTCCTTCTTCATCGATTCTTGCTTGGCGATAGCAGACCTCTTGCACTTTCTTCCTCATACGCATCGCCTCCAGTCCGTAGCTTGAGCGACTTTAACTTTATTGATTAAAGTCGGTTCTACTCGTATATTCGCTTATCATCACACGCGTCCACTGAGTCTTTAACTCTATCTCCATCCTTTGCAAGTCACACAAATGGGCCTCAGTGTTGACAATAACGCACTCGTGCTTGCATACGATCTTCTACTCAATGCATCGCCTACCACGTTCGCTTTTCGAGGATGGTATTGGATGGTATGATCATAATCTTTCAAGCGATTCAAGCCAACGTCGTTGTCGCGTGTTGAGTTCCTTTTGAGTGAAGAAATATTTGAGGCTTTTATGATCCGTAAAGATCTCCACTTTCTCCCCATACAAGTAATGCCTCCAAATTTTAAGTGCAAAGACAACATTTGCTAACTCCGGATCATGAGTAGGATAATTCCTCTCATATTCTTTGAGTTGTCGCGAGGCATAAGGCTATAACTTTTCCATGTTGCATAAGAACACATCCCAACCCTTTGCTCGAAGCATCATTTGTAGATGACAAATCCCTCCGAGGCGGATGGTATTCGAGCAGTCTTTGAAATAAGTCTCTCTTGAGTTCTTGAAAACTCTTCTCACATTCTTCGCTCCAATAGAACTTTGTATCTTTTCGAGTCGGTGAGTCGATGGAGTAGCGATTCGAGAAAATCCTTCCACGAATCTCCGATAATAACCAGCCTAAACCGAGAAAGCTACGTCATTTCGATCATCGATTTAGGTTGTTCCCGACTTTGAATAGCTTGATCTTTCTTTGGGTCAGCAGATATTCCATGACTTGATACCACGTGTCCAAGGAATGCTACTTCTTCAAGCCGAACTCGCATTTCTTCAACTTGGCATAAAGCTTATATTCACGAAGCTTTTGGAGTGTCGACCTCAAGTGTTGCTTTCATGATCTTCACGGCTTTTGGAATAAATAAGGATGTCATCAATAAAGACGACCACAAAGTGATCTAAATATTCCTTGAATACTCGGTTCATCATATCCATGAAAGCGGCGAGGAGCATTAGTCAATCCAAAGGACATGACTAGGAATTCATAATGCCCGCATTAGGAGTTCTAAAAGCCGTCTTTGGAATGTCGTGGTTCTAATCTTCAATTGGTGATATCAGGACGAAGATCAATCTTTGAAAAGAATTTGGCTCCTTCTGAATCGGGTCAAACAGGTCATCAATACGTGGCAATGGATACCTATTTTTGATGGTGACATGATTCAACTCCCGATAATCAATACAAAGTCGCATACTCCCATCTTTCTTCTTCACGAATAGTAAGCGGAGCACCCCAAGGAGAAGTACTTGGGGCGAATAAAGCCAATATCTAACAATTCCTGCAGTTGGGTCTTTAACTCCACGAAGTTCAATAGAGCCATTCGATATGGGGCTTTGGAAATAGGTTTTGTACCGGGTTCAAGGTCGATACAAAATTCAATTTCACGCTCGGGGTAGGCGGGGAAGTTCTTGAGGAATACGTCAGAAATTTATTAACAATAGAAATATCGCTCAAAACTCCGACGTATTTTTGTTTAAATCGTGACATGAGCTAAGAAAGCGACATCCATTTTTCAATAAACGAATAGCTTTATGGCTTGAGAGATAGTAGTGATTAATTTTAATGGTTTGGTCGTTTGAATTAAGCATAATAGGTTGATTAGGAATATGAAAACTAACAACCTTACGAAAACAATCAATTTTGCATGATAAGTAGTTAACCAATCAATCCTAGAATCACGTCAAATGCAAGTATTTTTAATGAAATAAGATCGACAGTAATGTGAGGGTACCGATTTGAACCAAACAAGACTTATAAGCAGTGGATGTAATGAAGGTTTCTCCCAACGGAGTTTCCACAGATAAGTCAAAGTCTAATTTCCGAGTCAAATTTAATCGATGAGCGCAAGTAGAAGAAATAAAAGAATGGGTAGAACCGGTATCAAATAAAGTGTAGACTTCATTAGAGTTTATGATAAGCTTACCGTGATGACCTCATTCGGGTTCCTTGCTCTCTCCAGGAGGAGGTCACAAAAACTTCTCCCCTTGCTTTCTAGGTTTGACTTTTTACGACTACCTTTGGTGCCTCTATCCTAGTTGAATTTGTCTTGATGGCGACAAAATCGAGCTAAGTGACCTTCTCTTCCACAATTATAACATGTTTTGACTCGCAGATGGCACGATTCGGATGATGTGTCCTCTTCTCCGCATTTGAAGCATATGATAGGTGGTCTTTCTCCTTCCTTAACAACGGTGGTCTTTGGTCTTTGACGTCTTTCCATCATTATTGAATCTCAGTTTCTTGAAATGTCCATTCTTATTGTTTTGGCCTCGATTACCACCGAAGTGGTTACCATATCCGCCCGTTGATTCCTCCACGCTTGTTGTCACCGCTTCGATGACTACTCTCATTTGGTATTATAACTTTCTTGTACCGCTTCTCTTTTTAATTGCGTTGACTCATTATCGCGCTCCACTAATCGAGCCCTATTTACAACATCTGAATACAAACACGGTTTATGAGAAATAAGATGTTGACGTATCTCGACTTCAAACCTCTTAAAAACATTCGGCGCCATTATCTCTTCATTATCCACCAGTGGGATATGAACCGTGATAACTCGCATAAATTTTGCCTCGTATTTGCGACACGGTCATATTGTTTTGTTCCAACTTGATAAACTCTACCTCCTTCATGTGGCGAATACTTTCGGGAAAGTATTTGTCGTTGAATGACTCTGGAACTTCTCCCAAGATATCTTGAAGACAAAGAAGGTTGAGTACGTTTTTACCGATTCCCACCAAGATGTCCGCTCTCTCCGCGCAACATAAAAGTGAAAGGAACCTTTGCTCTCGGAGCATCCCAAGACATCAAATATCTTGGTAATCTGCTTTATCCATGCTTCCGCGAAGTATGGTTTTGGCTCTCCTTAAACTCCGGTGGTCCCAGCTCCTTGAATTGTTTAGCGGTGACCACCGAGAGTTTTTCGTGTTTCCACCTACGTTTTGGGCGAGAGTCGCTCACTCTTTCTTTGTTGCATAAATTTCATAAAGCCTCCGAACATTTGATCATTCATCATTTGGTCGGTGTTGTTGTTCGCATGAGGATTGTCGCCTTCACGATGCACATTATCACGATTATTGATATGTGGTGAATCAACGATCGCTTTGTGCTCCATTGCTATTCTCAACATTCTCGGATGTCATTTTCAGAATCGCCACAAAACAAAAGATTAATTGACATGTAACAATTATCTTTATATTCTGAACCGACCAATAAAATAAAGTATAAACTTAGGTAGGTCATACTAAGCGAAGGTATTCCCGTCTCTCCCTCCTAGTACTTTTCTCACATCTTAGCTGGGATCATATCCTTAGCTTTGATACTGAATCGCGACACCCCAAAATTAGGTATACATCACCCATCTTGGGTCGCCACTTACATGGCATGTAATTTAAATACAACTTATTAACATAAGCTGTCTTATAATACGACATAAATCGTGAGTTTAAATACAAATATCGTCTACTAGATATTATACAAACTCAAACAAAAAGTCCTCATTACAATTATTATCACACTATTTCACGAATAGTGAGGACTACTAATGCTATCTTCGGGACCATCACTCGTTTCCCCGGCTCGTCCAAATTTATATTCTCATTTCACGAAGAGAATGTTGAAAGAAAGGGTGAGCTCAACTAACTAGCTTCGAAGAAATATTATGACTAAGATAATGCGAATAAATTATCAATAGTCTTCAACAATGTTAAACCGATAAAATACAATAGACAACCGCGGTTTAAGCTGCAAAGAATAATATCTGATCCATTAAAAGAGTCAAGTAGAAAATAAAATCTACTATCTTTTATGATTTAAAAGGTTTTTCATCATCATTATATTTGAGACTCGGCTTTAATAAATAATCCACATCATCGAATCACCCCGCACTACTACCGAGGATATTCTTTAGTATCACGACCACAATTATTCCCGCACTACGGCCGAGAATAGTAGTGTATTCATTAATGGTCATGATCATGCCAACAATCGCTCCATCAATGCACTACTACTAATCGAGGATTTTTACCACATCATTTGTAACATTACGGTGGCCATGATTACACCGAATGATCCTCGGTCATAATCATACCAAGTCCATCCATGCTCTAAAGCCACGAGATGACTTTAAAAAATATAAACATGAGGATGATGACAATGATATAAGAATTCAATAAAACAAGTTCAAGAATTATTTTATCCAGAATTATTAACGTCCAAATTGTCAACATGATCTTGCTTTGTAGAGTAAAATTCAAGAATGATCGGAAGAATATTTCCATGAAAAGATATTGGATGAAACGCAAATATCGAGGATATTCTACTAATTTCATGGAGTATAAGTCAAAGTTTTAACATTTGGGTATAATAAAGAATGGAATAACAAAAGAAATCACCGTGCATGCGGTGCCCGCATGAGCAAAGTTATTCCAATGAGAATAATAATAATGGAACCAGGTGGGTGAAATTCACACCGACGAGGATGTTCCAACAGAATAATAAAGATGGAACCGCATCCGGGTGTAAAACACACAGATAGGATATTCCAACAGAATGATAAAGAGCGGAACCGTGTCCAGGTGTAAACACACATGCACGAGGATGTTCCAACAGTAATAATAATAAAGAGCGGAACCGGTCGGGTGTAAAACACATGACAGGATGTTCCAAGCGGGATAATAGAAGAATGTCACCAAGTATAGGGTAAATCGGCGTATACAAAGTTATTCCAACAAGAATAATAAGCAATGGAATAACATAAGGATTTCACCAAGTATAGGGTATGTCGGCGTGATACAAAGGTTATGTATAGGGTATGCCACTTTTACGAGTTATTCAATGTAATAATAATAGTGAATGGAATAATATGAAGTTCTCTTCAAGAAGAAATAATAACACCCCTTACCAAGTAAAAAGAGCTGAATATAGAAGTAGTGAAGTAGCGAGAATACTCTTCTTCTTTCTATAACTTTCTCTCTATAAACTTTCTCTCTATAATTTCTCTCTCTAGAGTTTCAATGAATTAAGTAAGAAAATAATGAAGGAATGAGCTTTATTTATATAGAAAATGGAATGCATAGTAACTAATCCATTAAGCGGTCCAGATTGATTTACTTTAATCGTGCGGTCCATATTTAAAGCAAAATCTTTTAAATAAAATATAATATATTCTATTTATATAAAAATATTTTACTATGCAAACACTATGCAAAAACACTACGCAAAAACACTATGCAACAACACTACGCATAATAAAATATAATATATTTTATTTATAAAATAACTTTAATAAAGTATTCATTTTATATAAAAGATGTTTACATTTTATTACGTTAATAATACTGAATAAAACAAAAAGTCATTATCATTATAATAATTCATGACAATAATGGAATCAAACCTGGTGACTTCTCACATAAGCATCAATAATCAATACTGGTGCTACTTACTTGCAACCACATGTATTATCTTGTTTTTACTACTTAGAGTAGTTCAACAAAGATCAATCCAGTAAAACTTAGTTATTTCAATAACATATTTTTGTCGTTTTCTCAATCCGGCAATAATTACATTGTAGGGTCCACCAATGATTGAGTAGTTGCACGAATATTCCCTGCTAAACCAAGAATATTCCCAGACCAATCGAATATAATATAACCACTTGCATACTTTGCAAAATTTATAAATATTACCCACAACTATAACATTATATCAAATTATTCCATAATATTCAAAAATAATATTTATAGAAAATTCATCTTTATTTATAAAAGCTGGGGTCTTACATGTACCGCTCTATAATTATCAAAAATAAATACTAAACATGATATCCTAATTCAAAGAGTACAAATACGAGTCCAATGTGTCAACTCCAAAATGAAACAAATATATGAATTTCACAAGAAATAATTATGTGAAATAATAACAGAATTTGAAACGAGGAACAAAACGAACAAATCAAATTTAATAAAAGTATTGTTGGAAGAGTACGGAATCCGTACCTGATACTTCCAAACCATTTATAGCACACTCCACAAAATGTTACCCTCAAATGCCAACGATATCAAATACGAAACGTTATGCACCACCTAAACATATTCACCTCAAATTAAATATAATCCAACTCATAAACTCCAAAATAATTCGCAATTCATTCAAGGTACATTTAATCATCGCCTTAAATCAATTATTAATACCCCAGAATTTATATACCAAGTATAACTCTTTAAATTCTTTAGATTCAATTTAAATAATTTAATAAGATTTTATTACAATCCAATCATTAATAACATAATACTATTAAATTTATTATTAAAACTTTTATAACTATATCCACAAAATTAATTAATTCAAATTAATATATAAACTTCAATTTAATTTACTAATTCCGTTTATAAGTTTAAAGTGGCCAAAAATTTATTAATATATAATATATATAATTTAAATTAACAAAATATAACTAAAATTAACGAAATATACTATATATATATATATATATATATATATATATATATATATATATATATATATATATATATATATATGAATCCACTCCTTATTACTTACAACAACTTGTCTTTTAGCATCATGATAACTTTTTTTTTACAAAATCGTACCTTATTTATATATAATAATACTGACAAAACAAACAATTTATATATATACTAATATATATTACCATATTCCCATCATTACTATTATATATATATATATATATATATATATATATATATATATATATATATATATGCACGATTTCCAACCAAACAATTTCAGCAGCAACCATCACCGCTATTTTGATACATACATATAATATTTATGAACAATTAAAGATTTTACCTCAATCAATTTTTCTTATCTTTTCCTTTCGTCTGGTATCAGCAATTGTGAAAAAATTTCAGCCGACTTCTGCTTCATATTTCTCTTTTCCTCAGTCACGTATAAAGCTTATGAGAGTCTAATTAAGTTTTACTTATTTATTTATATATCTTATTTTGTCTCCTAATTTTAATAGGATTTTAATATTACCCAAATACAAATTAGACCTAATTAGTATAAAAACCCAAATTAATGTAATCACATACTTATTATAGTCAACACAAATTAAATACAAATTAATCCAGACATAAGAAAAGCACAATTAAAATATGAATTTAAATATTATTTAATTATTTTATTTATTATTATTATTATTATTTTATTTTATTTTTATTGGGTATTATATTGACAATGTAAGAATGTGATTTGATAGGTTTGAAAAGTTTGAGGGACCCACGTCATGTGATTGGATATTTAAATTGATAATAAGTTGCTTGTCATTTGACTTTTTATTTCGAAAGACGACCATAATTTATTTCAGGTACACAAGCTTTGTTACTCTTATTCACTAGAGTATTTAAATTTCTCTATTGTTAATGTTTACTAATTTAATCTCACACCGAAGTTATTTTTTGATTGCCCAAATCAAACCGTAAGACTTGTTAATGTGCTTATTTATTTTTTGTACATAATTTGTGACGAGCAGAACGATCTTATCATTAAGAGATAGGAGTAGAAACAGTATTTTAGTGACTTCCATCTCCTGCATTTGTTAGATATGTTTTACTCATACAAGTAAAAGAAAATATAAGAGGAAGAATCTCCTTTCAAAAAATATGATGATGATGATACCCATCACTTAAGGGGACCGTGTGGCCAAACCTTTATTTATTTATTTATTCCTTTGCACCAAAAAGGAGAAAAGGAATAACCAGCCATATAGACAAAAAACCTAATTATGCTTCATCATATACTATATAATATGCATAGACTATATATGGCCATTGATAGACGTGCATTCTTAGACAAGGAAATGTCACATACAATTGTAATGAATCCGGTTAATATTAAATTTATTTTTGAGTAAGTTGATCAATTAGCAAATAAAATCTTTAACACATAGGCGCAAATGCGTATCATGCCACAAAGACTATTAATTAATCAAACCAACTTACTCAAAAATGAACTTTATACTAACCACTCCCAATTGTAATGTTATACTTCCCCTGCCCAGCGTGATAGTATTATTTATTTTTTGTTTTTATATTGCATATATTAAAATTTCGTTACAGAGATTAATTTAGACAAAAAAATTACAAATTTATAATGTATAAATTATGAAACAAAATTATTACTGAAAACATCTAATACATTTATTAAGTGTGTTTATGTTAATTAGAAAGGACTTGTAGTCAAATAATACTCGTATTTGGAGGGAGGGTATTATTAGTCAAATTTACAATGAATATATTTTTTTCCTTTCTTTCGGATTTTCTTAAATGAACTCAACTGAATCAATGAGGTGTGTGTATTATCTATCTATCTTATCTAAAATGGGCAGACAGAGAGATGTTGTTGGGATCACATTTGGCTGCTGCTGCTGTAGACAAGTCACCTCCACTTTAGTTGTGCTTAGCAATACTTTTATTCTTTCTAATACTCGAGTCGGGGGTAAGAAAACGTTATGGGCTAATGTCTCTTGAGAATTAATTGGTTTGGGATGGAGAAATACTGTTTTTAGAACAATAAATATCCGACGTACATACATACATACAACATAGAAAACAACAAGCGCAAAAGAATTAGATGTCCATCTTTTGACAAATAAAAACTAGTAGTAGTAGTAGTAAAATGGAGAAGATACTCGATCATATAGACAGACAAGAAAAGACCCTGCTTTCGGAAGATCCTCCCAGCTTTATGTGGCTTCACCCTTTTTCTGCTGCTACACGACGTACCAACACCTCTTTTCTTTTGCCCCCACCCCCAAAAAAATTACTTATTCCAATTAATTTCTACCCACCCACCCAATTAATTTGCGTGTAGAGCGAAATAAATAAGCACGGCAGCATCATGAATTAAGTCCATTAATTATTTCTAGCTACTCATCTTGTTGCTTATTTTTATCATACCAACAAACAAACCAAATACTACTAGTCTACTACTACTATTTACTTTCTCCTTTTTCTTTTCCACACAATAATAATAATAATAATACCATATGACCTGACCTCATTGCATGCTCTGCTCTGCTCAAACAAACAAAGGTTAAAACACCACAATTTTCAGCAGATGGTATACGAATCTCCAGTCCATGAAGATTCCTAGTTGGTCATTTTCATGCTGCATTCAACTTTCACTCCATAAGGCACAACACCATCATATTTTTTTAAAAAAAAAGTCTTGGCTAATCTAATATAAGATGCAATCAGGAATTCTTTTATTCACACAATAATTTCTTTGCTTTAATAAAAACCACTGCATAATTATATATATACATACCAAAGTTCTATTAAAACTTGACACTTTAAAAAGTTGTAATTTCTAAATAATACGTCAGCCAGCTTACCACCTTGGAATATATCATCATTACAGGAATCTTAAGAGATTAGGATAAAGCAATGCGCTCGGCTCACTTGTTATTTTTTCTTTACACATAAGAATCATCACGTACTATCAAGTTGCCCAACACTACTCTGCCTTCACTAGTAAGGTAAATAACTTGTGCATGCTGACAAGACAAGACTGTTATCAACTCCTTGTCACCTACCTTGATGATCAAGTATGAGAAACGATAGAAGTAATATGTTCATCTAGTGGCTATCTCTCTCTATAACGCCAATCAACTAGATTCAATCCCTTGTACACTCGGATATACCAATGCCAAGTGGTTAACGTATTACTACATAGTTTCCATTAACAAAAGGCAGATACAAATGATAACTCCAGGTGTTTCCTCTCTCCTTCTAAACTGGCATGGTTAGCAATCTCAATGATACAAATGAATATTGTTTCAAATAATACCATCATTTGCTAAACAACAACGTTACAATCAATACTAAGCAAGAAGTAGATAGCCTTCATGGGAACACATTGAATTAAATCAAAGAAACACTGTATTTGCGTAGTAGAAATTTGACACCTATTGCGAGGCTATCTGATGAATATATTATATAAGTAGGCATTACTTTGCATATGAGATGAGGACTCCTTAAGGTAAGATGAAAAAGATGGTTTCTCTACATGCATAGCCATAGAACAAAAAAGAGCAAATTAATTTTCTTAGGATGCCTAAAAGCACCCTTAGTAAATTAGGTCACTTGGTCACAGTTATAAGTGCTAGCTCAATATGTGCATATAATCCTATCAAAGTGATTGCCAAACATGAATATGGTTTCTTTACATACATAGCTGTATAGACTAACCATACAACATCAATGATTGTAGGAGCCTTGCTCACCCTCCACACTTCTTTTTTACCAACTTTCTTTGGGAGGGAAGTGAAGATCTGATTTTTTAACATACAATAACTTTAAAGAATGAAATGGACACAAGACATGCCTCAACCATGCAGCACATGTATCCACTAATACTTCTGTTATGCTCAACTATTGGATCTCGATATTATTTCGGTCGTTTCTTAGAATTCAATATGAGAATAAAGTTGTCCCCGAAGCAAAGCCTATTTGTAGGTTTGTTCAATAGACTCAGAGTCGAACTTAAATGGTTGATGTACAGCTAGCTACCCAAGACAAAACCTAGAACCACTAATTAAAATTAAGCCAAGACCTAAAAGCACAACAGGATAATTATAATAGAAAAAGAGTACTTGGCATAGGCTAAAATTTAATAGTAATACTATTCAAAATCAAGAGTTGTTAACTTTACTTTGTACCTAAGGTTGTTAAGCAATCTTGTATAGAACTTCCAATACTAAATATGGTTACATAGGCTGTCAATTTTCAATACAACATATGGTTTCTATCCCAAATTGGTCTCATCAACACTTTTACACCAGGCCACATGCTTTGGCAGGCATGTAACGAGGAAACAAGTAATAAGAAAATTTATTGTTGATAGGTTTCTTCAGTTCTACTTCTTTTGGAGCCTTCAATGAGTCTATTTTTATGTGATTCTCCCTCAATTCAAGTAGGGGAATGTCAGGCCCCTGTTGGTCCTTGACCAGAGAATTTAGGGAGTAAAAAGGAGAAGAACTCAGTGTTCTTCACTAAGTTTGTGAGAGAAGAGAGAGAAAACTAACTAACTACCCATGTGCTCACATGCTCCTCTAAATGTACTAACTCTAGAATATACTAATTATTCCATCTGTTTCCAGTTTACCCTTGCCTGACTGGTATGCCACCACTTTAAAGTCTTCAGAGATATAAATAGTAAATCAAACATAAGAAGAAAGCACAACCAAGTTCAACAGATAGTTAAACCCAAAGAAACAGAGTGTGCGCTATGACTTTATTTGAAAACTAACAAATTCACTAAGTACTACAATTAGAAGCCATAAATAAGGATTTTGACAAGTGTGTGTACAGAACTATATGCCTCTTTAAAGTCTATACCTTGAGATTAAGCAGGATTGTTAATCATTCATTACACCTCCGGATTTTGTCAAGATGTCCTCTTAACTTGATTAAGTTTGTAATCCAACTTCAACATAAGATACAGTTATGGATAACTTTTATTCAGCACCTGTATCCTCGGCAGTTTTCTTGTATTCTGGCTTGAGCTCATACGTTCCCTGGTTAGTACCCCTTTTGTTGTACACACAGAGCTCAGTCAGTATCTCTTTCAAGAATTGCTGCAAATAAAAATAACAAACATAAATTCCCGCCCAAAAATCACTTGATGACTACCATTCAGGCAAGTAAATAATTATAGAGATACAACTGAACATATTATTACTGTTCATCATATGACACTAAGAGGGCAGAGCATATAAAAGCCTTAGAGAAAGGTCAGAACTTTGTCTCAGCAGGCTAGAATAATTTTTATTATTTATTTATGTTCATACAACAGTATGCAATTAACTAAAATACAAAACTGACACTCCACTTTGTTGCGTTGTGATGGGATCGGCATTCAGTTTTCCCACCCTCCACCTTCCAAGTACATTTAATTGTTCAAAGTACACCCACGAACCTCAAATCTAGATAACTATGACCATTTATAGTCTACTTTGAACAACTAGTGTATTCCTGGAGGGTTGGATTTATGAAAATTGAAGGACTACACCGTTACAACACGACAAATTGAGGTTAGTTTTGCATTTTAGTCTATGCAATTTGAGTGCATGTTCAAAAACATTTCAAACTTCAATGAGATTTCATTGTTGTTCTTTCACTCAAAAATTTAATCTTGAGAAGTCATATTCCAAGAAAGAGAGATGTTAGACTTAGATTACACAAAAGTTGAATTTAAGGATATACCGCAGGTTGATCTGTCTCCTGGACTAACTGCTTTAAGGTCCAATTAGGTTGTCTTTCAAAAAGCTTAAACATGATATCCTCCAGTTCCCCACGATCCCTTCTAGTTCTTTTCACATCTGAACCCTTCACTGGTGTTGCTTTCCTTTTATCCTGCATGCAAAGGGTTTACATGAAGAAAAACATATAATAAATGTTGAACTCATATAAGACTCAAAAACATTACTTTCTCCCTAATTAGTTCTATCTAATTAGACCTCTACTTAATAGATACGCAAGGTTATCTACTCCCAGTACTCAATCATATAACCAGCTAAACAGGTGAACTTACAGTACGCCAGCGTGATGCATGGGGGAAACAAGAGCAGAAAATTTATTTTCCTTTTGATAAAAAAGACACTTATTAATTGAATAGAGATCATACACGAAAAACTGGGGGGACAAGAAGTCCACCCACATTGGACTAGTGGAAAACAAAGTTCAGCCCTAGGTTTCGTGTCACTCAGTTCTCTCTCTCATCATCACCTTCTCTTACCTCTCTTTATTCCTTTATACTCTTTACTATCAATAGTCCACCTTTGTCCATCTTCGTTACATCAAATAAGACTTTCCCAGCCTATTACCCACTCTATCTCTATCTCTATCTCGCGCGCACACACCAGGGCATTCTGGTGGCAACTTCTGCATGTACCATCTTTTGCATGCATATAAAAATACATGTTGTGATAGTGAAGCAGGCCTCTTCCCTAAAAAACAGTATGTATGAGATAGGACAAGAGAGCCACCTAGAAAATTGGACTCATAGAGCCCATCCAAAAGAAGAAAAAAAAGAAACATATTAAACAAACAACAGAGTTTTTTTCTTCGACAAAACTGCCAAGACATGATATGAATACCTTATTAGAATTGGAAGCAATTAATCCAATCATTCCAGGCATGGGCCTCATATGCACTCCACGATCATTGTCAATCACCTAAAAAACCAAGGTGAATGGAGAAACAAAATTATATATTGAAGTAGTGTCAAAAAAACAGACAATCTAAAAAAGCTAAGGAAATAAATTGTAATATACACTCACTTGTATTTGTCTATTCTTAATCATTGACTTATTTGTCCTCTCACGGCACATTTTTCTGTACTCCTCCATGTTCTCATTATGGGGTTTCATGTCAAATTTATGTTCCACTTTCCCTTCAATTGCAACCTTTCCTACATTTACAAGTGGAGAGAGAAAGAGGTGAATACCATGTTCAATTTGTTGACAACAGCCTAAAGAATCAAATTGTTCGTAAAAGCTTCAATGTAGCATAGAAACCTGAGGATCACATAGTAGCTGAACACTCTAGAATCCCCAAAAAGACAGCTCAGAAGCCTAACACAAGTTTTGGAAGTTAAATAAATAATAACTGAAAATAGTATCCTAATACCTTTAAAAAACTAGTTACGTTCGACAATTCTAATTAGGAAATCCAGCTTTTTACATACACACAGCTCCTAACTCTTAGTCTATGCTGTGGCAGCACTAGCACATAAGTTAGGTAAAGAGTCTTAAGACCAGCTCACTCAATGCACTAAATGCCTAACTAGAACCTAAAAGGGTTCACAAGGCACAATACCATCTAGGTATAACATAAAGACGAGTAAGTGAATGTAATTTGGTTTCCCACAAACTGGTAAGCATAAATTAGTGGTAACCGGCTAACTATGATAGGTTTTATATTTCCCATCATATCCTTGCATTAAATAAACGTAAAGAACGACTTAGATTTATCAGCAAGTAATTTGCACATGAAAATAGAAGGCCTGTACATATTCAACAATTAGAGTGAAAGAGAAGTGTCAAAATTTGAGATTCCTTCAAGTCACAAGGCTCCTAAGCAATGAAGTAAGGATTATGAATTCTTCTTCCTTTTAGTCCAGCAGAAGTGCTGCTAATCGGTACTTTCCACTGGTACTTCATAGCTATTGTGAATGTATTGTTCAGGTGTACTACATTTCACTTTTAGAGCAAACTACACATAAGTCGCATTCTGGATATCATATCCAGGTAACTGGGTGTTCAATTAAAAAGAAAATCTCAGCACAAATCTTGGATAAAAGATAATGTTCACACATCATTAGCCGTCTAAGATAATGTTCACACGTCACAAAGCCATTAAAACATAAAAGAACTACAACTTAGTAATCACCGTGATCTTAGTTTAGTATAAATTAGAAATAACTTCATTAAATTAAGAGTGCGATCCTGACCTTGGTTAACTTCGGAGAAAACGCTCATCGGAACAAAGTCTTTGGACATATTTAAAGAGTAACTTTTTGGCATGTTTCCAGTTTCATTGCCAGCCATCTCCATTGTGAACTGAGTGTCGTTCAGGAAAAAATGAATAAAATAAGAGAGGTTGAATATTAATTCCTTGTTGATAATTCATCAAATTATAAAGAGGCGCCAATATATTGAACTCCCACTCTCTACACTAAAATTAATCCCTTGAATACTGATTGAATGTAAAATTGGTAACCTGAAGGGTAGAGGGAAGTTCGGGGCGGAGAGGATCGAGGGAGACGATGACCTTGGAAAGGGGCTGATTATCGACGGCAGACTTCCATGAGTTTGAGACGGCAACAGGGCACTTCATCAGCCACACCGATCTCTCAGACTTTCCTGTATCCAATTTGCTACCACTATTCTTACTCTGCTGCTGCTCTTCCTCCATCTTTCTGTCGCTCATCTTTCTCTCTCTTACTATTTATTATCTCTCTCCTGCTTTGGCGGTGATTAGCCGCTTATGTCTGCCTTCATACCTGACCTGAGACTGAAACCGTTTGAATGGACCGGACCGGACAGGACCCGACCATATTCAATCGGGCCGTACAAACCTCTAAATTAGTACAAAGTTTCACACAATTTTATTTTTAATCTCAAAATACTAAATTCCTCAATTGTATTTTTTAAAGTTTAATCTTTTTACAAAACTACTGCCTGAAATTATAGGTCGGAATTTTTGAGATATATATGACCGAAATTATTAGTAATTATGTTATTTATATTTCATATAAGGTATGTATTGTTATATTCATATATTTTAAGTGTGTATTTAATTGACTTATAATTTCACCAAAATATTAAAACTTAAAATGAATCAGTTTTATAAAACAAAAAATCAACATTAAGAAAAGTGATACGTACCTTAAAGTTAGTTAAAGTGCATTTTTGTGAAGGGAGACTTTTACACTTGACCCTTAAAAATTTAAAGTAAACAAGACAAGAATGTATAATAATAAACTCTAAAATAAATTCACAAAAGTAGCATAAATTTATACTATTATTCTTAAAAATAGGGATTATATTTAAATATTCTTATCATCATTTTGAACTCAATTAAATATATTATTTAAAACTCCCAACATTACTCTTTAACTCTCCAATAATAATTTTTTATGAATTTAGTGTGAATGTAACATTTTTCATAACTTAACTTGCTAGTATAATGTAGGATGTATTCCAATGAGAAGTGGTTAGCATGAAGTTCATTTTAGGTAAGTTGATCAATTGGTCAATAAAATGCTGACACGCAGACAAAATTCTAAGTGTGACAGCATTCTATTAACCAATTGACCAACTTATTTAAAAATAAACTTCATACTAATCGGATCCATTCCAATGAACTACGTACAGTGTCTAAGGACGGTGAATTCAATCTTCCATATTCCATAGCCTTCCTTCCTAAGTTAGACAGACATACAGACGGATAGAACAAGTCACTCGAATTTTAAATTAATAAATTATCATAAATTAATAAATATAGCAGGTTGCTAGTGCTCCTCGTTAAGAAGAAGTATAATTATATTGTGCAATTTTATGGTATCTTTTAAGTAACTTTCAAGAATATCTTTAAATTAAATTTATAATATAATATCCACCACATCTAATGATCTACGATCAGTAGCCGCACAGAAAAGAAATTCAATTATTCAGTTAATGACATTAGTTATAATAATTAAATTAAAGAAAATTGATAATTTTACGAATAAATTTAATAATTTTATATAAACTCATGTGAGGTACACCTCATAGAATATGAGAAGAGAGTATTATGAAAAACCAGCACTTTCAAATTTGAAAATATAAAAAAATTAATTAAATAAACAATAAAAGTGGGTTGAAGAATAAGTCAATAACATTAATAAATAAGCGATATAATTTTCTGCTCAAGGCAATAAATAAATAAATATAATAATATAATAGTATATAGTATGATGAACGCGTGTCGAGATCTTAACGGCTGAACCCCACACCTATGATCTAACCATATTGTAGGAGCCGAGCCAATATAAAGAAAGCAAAGTGGAGTAGCCAAATACCAATCAAGCAAGCAATCTCTCTTCTGCAAAATTCTTCCTTATGGAACGATTAATTTTCTTCTCTCTCCTCCTACTCCTTCTATCCTCTCCAGCGGCGTTCACCGCCACTTTCGATGTAACCTCCGAAGATCCGTTGATCCGGCAGGTCGTTCCGGACGCCGAAGATGATGATCATCTCCTGAACGCAGACCACCATTTCTCTCTCTTCAAGACCAAGTTCGGGAAAGCGTACGCTTCTCAGGAGGAGCACGATTACCGATTCTCAGTTTTCAAGTCTAACTTGCGCCGCTCCAAGCGTAATCAGCTGCTCGACCCCACCGCCGTTCACGGAGTCACTCAATTCTCCGACTTGACGCCGGCTTCGCCGGAACTATCTCGGCTTGAAGCGTCTCCAGTTTCCCAAAGACGCTCAAAAGGCTCCGATCCTTCCGACTAATGATCTCCCCTCTGATTTAGACTGGAGAGATCACGGCGCCGTCACTGGTGTTAAAAATTAGGTATTCTACGTATATTTATCTGTATATATATAAGCGTATAGATCTCAGTATATATGCAACTTGTAATAATTAGTACGGATTATGGTAATTATTTTGCTGCTTGGATACAATTGGGGATTTTGTAGGGATCATGTGGATCATGTTGGTCTTTCAGTACAACCGGTGCTCTAGAAGGAGCTCACTTTCTTGCAACGGGAGAACTTGTTAGCCTCAGTGAGCAACAGCTGGTCGACTGCGACCATGAGGTTTACCTTTTCTCTTGACGTTGACTTTTTAATAAATATAGTGTAGTATGTTGTTTTCGATCATCTGCTAATTATTTTAGGATGTATTAACTTTTAATAAATTTGTGGTTAATGATGGTTATATTAAATATCTACAGACTACTGATTGGTAGTCATTGTGATTGTGTGTGTGTGTTTTTGTGGTTGGTGTTTGTTTGGGATTTACTGTCTAAACATTCCGTTTAATGGTTAAAAAAACACCATTATGAAATAAGTCTTTTTTTTAGCAATCACATAAACAGGGAACAAAAGTATCAACTATCATGTGATGCCAGATATAAAACACAACATCGTCACTTTGGTATTGATGTGTGGCATTATTACTTCTTCTTTTCTTCTTTTTTTTACCGTTAGAGTCTAGTATTTTGTGGTTGATTAGTCCTTGATCGTTATTATTACTTTACTGCTTCTAATGACTGCTCAAAGTTTTACAATTGCCTCAATGTTATGGCATGAATTACCATTAACTTTAGCGAATTAGTGCGCATATAACTATTTGCCTTGTGTACTTGAGTATGTTGTGCTAATAACATTGAAGTTTACATCTCTATATTTAAATCAGCTAGACTAGTGTCCTCGTGTTTCTATAAGTTCCCAAGACGGTGCAGGTCATTTAAAATTGATACTTGTGATATTTGTTCTGTAATTACCTTCTCAAGGTCTATTCTGTATTTACATCTTTATACGCCAATAACTGTTGCAACTCATCCTCGTAGTAAGTACCAAGTCACAAGTATTCATTGTTGCTATGAATGTTAATCTCTGGAAACCACAGCGCAATGACATGACTTGGTGATAGGATCAAGTCGTGTAAAAAATTGATGAACATCAACTTATATGACCATTGAGAAAAACTTATGGATGAAGCAACCAGAAGAATGAAACCTTTATTGTTTGTGTTACATTTGAGTTACCTACTGCTACAATTACATTGAAGGGTTCTAACTTATTTTGCTGTAGGTGAAATTAGCAGCTCTTGTGTAAATATAATTGC
The DNA here is from genome assembly GCA_020205615.1 of Panax quinquefolius. Lineage (NCBI taxonomy): Eukaryota > Viridiplantae > Streptophyta > Magnoliopsida > Apiales > Araliaceae > Panax > Panax quinquefolius. The sequence continues at coordinate 2,585,269 of CM035171.1, forward strand.
TAGTACCCTTCATTTGAGTAACCTTTCTGATATCGTTGCAGTGTGACCAAGACGGTGAATGTGATTCTGGGTGTAATGGTGGGTTGATGAATACTGCCTTCCAGTACACACTCAAGGCTGGTGGACTTGAACGTGAATCAGACTATCCTTACAAGGGGACTGATAGGGGTCCCTGCAAATTTGACAAGAGCAAAGTCGTTGCCTCTGTTTCTAAATACAGTGTGGTTTCCATTGACGAAGACCAGATTGCTGCAAATTTGGTGAAAAATGGTCCTCTTGCAGGTATATTTTCCTTTATCATCTTGAAGTATCCAGATTGAACAATTTGTATGTTTAGTTAATTAAAGATCTTCTGAATTTAGAGCGACTAACTATGTTCTATTTTATTTTCCTTTACTGTGCAGTTGGCATCAATGCAGCCTGGATGCAGACTTACGTTAAGGGAGTTTCTTGCCCATACATTTGTGCAAAGCATTTGGATCATGGGGTACTTCTGGTGGGGTACGGATCTGCTGGTTATGCTCCTATTCGGTTGAAGGAAAAGCCTTATTGGATCATAAAGAACTCATGGGGAGAAAGCTGGGGAGAGAATGGATACTATAAGATCTGCAGAGGTCGTGACGTATGCGGGATAGATTCCATGGTCTCCACTGTGGCCGCATTTCACACAGCTACTCAGTAGATTATGAACCTAAACTGCGTTCGGACATCATTATTATGGCTTGTTTAACTTGACTCTTTGTAAATACTAGTTGCATTATATGTATTGTTAAAACCTGAACTACTTCTAGGTATGTCAGGTTCTTAAGACTGCTGTGAACATGTGTACCCTGCTGAAATGTTTCGAGCTCTTGATGGAGTATGTATGTATGTAATTTGGATTTCAGTTTTAGTATTTCTCTACTCGGACTATATTATATAAGATCAGTGGGTCAGAAAAATTGCTAGAAATTCTGTTAGCTCAATGCCAATCTCGACATTGAACAGGATACGTTTATTTGATATCGGAAAGGTGTTAAAATCAGTAGGAGAAATTTCAATTATACGAAATTTCAACTGACAGCAATGTCAATGTCTCAAAAGTGTGTAATGATATTAGTCGGATACATGTCTTGTAACTGGGTATGCTTATAAAACAAAAATTCCTCGTCCCTCCTTAATATGTTGTTTTAAATGATTTTATTTTTTTTAATTATTTGTTAGTAAAATTAAATATAATATTTTTGAAATTACCACGGGAAAAAATATTAGAGATGAGAGAGTATTGAGATAAATATGAATATTAAGATATTTAATGACTTCATTTGAGACTTGTAACAATATTCATGATCAGATGTTATGACTTGTATTTTCTCCCAGCAGCAATAATTATATTTATTTATTTTGGGAAACAAAACACGATAATATTGTTTGCACCAGAAAAGAAGAAGATAGTATTTGCCCGCGAACTCCGTTATTTGGAAATCAGATTCTCATTCTCATTTTTGTTGTCTCCTACTACCTTTAATTAGAATCAAGACGAAGTGCGCTGTGCTCGTCTCCCATGAAATTTCGTGGAAAGTGACTTTTGAATGGTTGAACTCTTCCATAAGTTGGCGTATAGGCAATGATCATAGGCTGTCCAAATAATTGAATCGCCTAACAGGAGAATGGAGATAAATTCCAAGTCTTGTGAACTCTTTCTAACTACTAAATCCGTCTGCAAGAAAGAGGTTTATAAACTGATTTGATTTATTCTTTCTTTTACCACTATTAAGACTTACATAGGATGCATTTGGAACATAATTTTTCTAATATCAAACTTCAAGGACTACAATTTATTATTTTATCAATAATCTAATGCTAGTGCTTTTGTCCTAACTTTGCACAAAATTTAAAAAGTTAGAAAATCACGAAGTGGCATATAAATCTGGTAATGGATAAATCTTGTAATCCGATCTTTCATTGGGGAACTGCAAGTTCTGCAGAGATTGAACTGCAGGGTGGACTCCATGATCTACCCAGTATATCACGATCTGGTTCATGGTGGGAATGAAAACAAATTTGTGAACTGCAGAGATCCAACTGTCTGTTCAATAAAAAAATTACAAAATCACAATAGCAACAAACTATTGATAACTCACAGTAGAAATGATAAATCACATTGAAACATGACATTGTTACAAGTGTGTACACTTAACAATACTATGAATATGACTGTTTTATTTAGGCAAGGTTTACAAGACCTGCTGACATCTGCATCATCAAATCAGTAGGATGCTCGCGAATTAAACCTAATGACCAATAAAGAAGCAGATTTCCTGCAAGCCTAACTGGTAGACTATATTTCAAGACACTATATTTGTTGGGGGGGAGGGATTGTGAAGCAAACAAGGTTGAATAGAGAGCATCTGTACCAAATTATCAAAGTAGTCCTGCTGCATTTTCTGAGACTTCCCCCATACATATGAAAGAATTGAATAGATTCACAGTTCAGTATCCAGTTTGATCTAAAAGCTACTAGAGCAAGCAAAGAGCTAAAGCTTTCATTCCTCATCTTCACTAATTAAAGCAAACGAAAAGGGATAGAATTTGTAACCGTCCCCCTCATAAAACTTGCTCTGGAATTCCACCCAATGAAGTCGCAATGCATGTAGGAATGCACTTAGGGTTTCCATCACTAACAGAACTCCAACGGTTGCAAAAATAAATACTATTATGCCAATTACAAGAATTATGACATTGTTGAACCTGCAGTCACAAGTAAAACAGTATCTTTTGTGAGTTTGCACTCTTATTTCTATAGAATTCGCAAGCACAACAAGAGAAGAAAAATAAAAACTTACCCCCAAGCAAGAAGCAGCACCTTCTCATAGAATACACTGGACAACTCCGAATGTGCAAGGCTGAACAGAAAACCAGATCATGAATTATTGACCATTAAGAACCCAAGAGATAAATGTGGTTTCTCAAGCAGTCAATCTTAATGAAATATTGAGCAGATAGCCAACATGTGCAAAATGATGACCACATATCTTACAAAGCTTTCCAAAAGGTGTCGCATATTTTCAGTAAAACATTTCAGTTGACAACATCATCATGACCATATTCCTCCAAAAGTTTTATACCACCTGTCAATTCTTGCTTATAATTTTCAGTTCAATAGAACAAAAAGAGGGCCACATTGGGAAATAAATTTTAGCCTGAGGCTCACGAAATCCAGTGCAAGTAAAATTCCTCAATTTCTTTGGGTCAAAGTTCAGTATTGGGGGAATTGTGGTCTAGAAAAGATAAATAAATACTATTTTTAAATCATAATTACCATGAGGCTATTTTAGTAATAAATAACATCGAAAGTAGTATGTTTTTCAAAAAATAAATAGGACATGAATCTCTATGACTAAATATTAAACTAAAATGTTCTGCTCTTTTATTGCTTAATTCTACATTTTGATCTTGAAATGTGCAAGGAAAAAGAAAGGAAAAGTAAAATAAGAAAGATAATAAATTTCCCAACAATCCATTACTTTGGATTCTAGCTTTGTACTTGGTATTGATTTTTGTTAACTACGCACTAGGACTTTGAATTCACAAGAGTCTTTTAATTTTTATTTTATACGTGTTCTTCAACTCTGTTAGTCTTATCTCTATTCTAAACATATTGCTCTCTTAAACCCTGCTTATCTTTTCCCAGATGGAGAAAACAAACCCTGTATCATATTTGTGGTAGTGCTTCCAAATGTATACCTAATTCAAGACCTAATTTTTATCAAACAGATAAATTCAGAATAGGAGACATAAGAATAAAATGATTAGCAGGAGCACAGAGTTTTCCTGAAATTCACATTTTCCATCGATTATCCTTTGAAACAAACAGCATTGAATGTAAGGATGAATCCATTAAACCACCCAGAATGCACAGTTGACACACCTAACATACTCAAAGAAAGTGAGGTGCCAACTGTATGGTATGGGCATACCTGAGGGCCCACAATCGAAGGTATGAAGCTGTATTAGAGACTGCTCCAAGTACAAATTCTATAGTATGTATGACTTGGTGCACAAAAACTTCGCTGAACTCAAAGTCTCCATGCCCATGTGAATCACTGTGCGACTCCAATTCAACAGAGTCATCCATGTTGTGAAGTGGTGAGTAGGATTGACCACGGTGTCTCTGAGAAAGCAAGACAATGTAAACATTAAAATATGTAGAAAATGGATAAGAAGAAAGGTAAAAAACTATGGACCTACTTCTTCGTGTTGCTTTTTCAGAAGAAGTGGCTTTGGGAACAGCATCCAGGGTACGGCAACAAGTGCCAGTAATAGCAACACAAGCTGACAAAGGAAGAAATCCCCGAAATTGGTTAAAATCTCTAGTAGCGAAAGAATACATCTCTATAATAAAATTTGTAAAAGATTAAACCTGAAGGTATTTCTGACCGATAAAAATTTGATTGACACCCAAATCATCAGTAGGACTAAGGAACATGTATATCATTACATGGTATAGATCAGCTTGAGAACCGGTGCACCACTTCACAATTATGAGAAGTGACAGGTAGCCAAACAGGCTGTTCAAAAATATCATCTGTGGAACAAATTGGTACCTGAAGCAATGTGATGCTTAGTAATGACTACATAGGTGTATGTCAAACAGATGATAAAATTTGAACATCAGTTACAGGGCTGCAGATAACTTTAACCAAAGTTTATGATTGGGAAGTAAGTTTACAGATAGGTTTGGGTAGTGGCATAATGTGAGCTTCTGCATATTCATATTAATTTCCTTACTGATATTCTAGCTACCAGGTCATCCAACTTAGCATGCACATGTATGCGTATGCATATTTCCAACTATTCTAAGGAAATAGTGACATCCAAGTATGTTTGCATGTAAGGATGAAACCAAGGAAAAACAGCTTACCAGATATTCAAGTTATTACGATAGAATTTTGCATTAAAATAGCTCAAAATGATTCCAAGATTCATCTGAGCTACTCCGAATAAGATTGACATCTTCATCTTCAATGAGTTAAGGAATGGTAACTCACTGCGGGTACCATGCCACTTAGGATCCACACCAAATGGGTAAGTGTCACGAACCTTAATCAGACCTATTGTATAAGCCTCACTACAGAAATAGGATGATTTAGAGATTTAATGCAATATAAAAAGGATGATATAATGAATTTAGTGGGAAAAAAGCAGTACTAGTTCAATACCTGCAGGAAGAATCACGGCAGTCATAAGCGGATTGTCCAAAGAGTTCAAACGGGACAGAAAAAAATTCATTATATATCAAGCCTGTGTATATCGAGAATATTGACATCATTAAAATAACATAACGACCACCAAAAGTCATCTCCATAATGTCTCCAAGCTTCTGTAGTTGGAAAAATAACACAAATTAAACTAAAATACTATGCATTGAATGAAAATGTTACAGAAAAAATGAAAAGTTCAAAAGGAACTAGTGTTACTGTATAACACTGATCGATGTCCACTCTCTTTTATCTTAAGGCTGTGCATCTTGTCAATAATTAAAATTGCAGCTGTTCCAGATTGGTATTTATATTGACTATAACGAATAAAGCTTAAGCCTCTGCAACTTGTCAATATATCTACTTTTTCTACAAGGTAAAGCTGGTAATTATATTCAGTACTAGTTTACTATGGAATCATATATCTTTCTCCAGCTTTTCTTTTATTTGATTAGTATCGGTCTATCGGATCTATTTGTTTCAGAACTTTTTTCGGGAAAAAATTCAGGAGAAATGACTTACTGAATTGAAAAGCGCAAGTCATTTTCAAGAAAGCCAAGGTTAATAGTAAAATTATCAACATTTCTCATTTCTTCAATCATTGGTTTTCTCCTAACCATCTACAACTATATTATCCCTGTTTAACCCCTATTTCTGTGTTTCTCTATCGTCTCACAAACACATTCAAATTTAATTATATAGTTCTTGTCACATCACAATTTCATCATATAGGTCACTGATATATAGATGTTTCTCGAGCTTGCATCAAGTACAACCAAGCTAAAACAAATGAATGCTCAAATTTTCAGATGCAGGTTGATGCTATTCAACTTGAGTGCAAGGTAAGTGTCAGGCAACTAACCCCAACCAGGAAATGCATTATCTACAGGGTTCTGAAGCCAACTAATCTAATACATCTGAAAATTTCAACATCAATCATGTAAAACTTGTATCAATCACCAGGAAATCATGTAAAGATTACCTGACTAGAAAGCTTCTTTTCTCTGAGTAAGAAGTATAGTGTTGCAAGAAACAAGCATATACCATGGCCCCAATCTCCAAACATGACAGCAAAGAGGAATGGAAATGTTATAATTGTGTACACACCAGGATTTGCTTCCTGATACTTCGCCACCCTTCAATGACATCAGTGAAGATTCAATAGGATTGTTTCCCATTGCAAGCGGCATGGACACCAGTAAAACTAAATTAATCATATCAATTTGAATTTTGAAAATATCTTGAATTGACTTCGAAAGGTCATTATTGATCCTATATTTTGGAATGGAGGCAGTGTTTTTTATGTATTGTAACACTTGTAATGTAGTTGAAACTATAATATATAATTCTATTGAGAATATAAAAACTATATTAAATAAATGTGCTTTCTGCAACTCTAAAAATGTTGCACATACTCAAGAATTGGACAACTGAATTGAGACGAAGGTGCTAGTTTTACTATAATGATATATGTAACTACAAAAATTCATGAAAGTATTGTTGCTGTTATTGTTTCAAGTGAGAATTAGCTTAGTGGTCCAGGAAATAAAATTGTGTAATAACTCACCCATATGCATCTACTATTTCTTGAAAAGCAGAAGTGACCTTGTTTGTGCGGAAAAATGTAGGTGGCAATTCCTCAGTACGCAAAACCTGGAATATGACCCCTACTTGTGAGTTGCTGTCAGAGGTTGCCCGCTGCAATACACTTTGAATCTACAAGTTCAAGACTAGGCTCGTTAAATAATCCCCTACAGCTATATCAAGACAGATATAACAATTATACGTTCAATGTGACATACAGAGATTATTACCTGATTTGTTGCAAAAACAGGACACCAGCCTTCTGCCACAAGGCACTTCTTTGTCACATCAATACTGAGCATATTCAGCGTATGGTAAATGGACTTCTCCTTCTTCACCTTTATGAGTTGGAAGATAAAAAAATTCAATTTGAAGACAATTTTAAACTTGTAGTTAAAAAGAGTTTATTCACTCCATGACACAGACACATACAGGCAAGACAAAATAGTAAGAAGATGCTTTCCAGCAACAAAGGCATAAGACTGCAAAATACTACTTGAACTAACCAGAAGGTTCCATTTCTCAAAGTCATAGCCAATAGTCTGTAAAAGGTTTCCTCGATGCAGTAGTCCGACGTCTATTGTAGTCTTCAGCTCAGAAAGTTTTCCGGATACCTTAAATTCAGATATCAACAAATCTTGAAAAACAGTGGTTGTAAATTTCCAACTCAAAGAAGTAAAAGAGATTTACTATATTTTTACCAGTAGACTTGTAGATAAGAACTAAAATGAACAACAGTTTTAGAGAAGAAGTACACTTATTATGTTTGCAACAAAGTATAATCACCAAGCAAATGATCATCCATAGGAACAAATAGGTGTTTGACCAACTTCTTGACAAAACTTCCACTTGGAAAAACACACTTCTTCTTCAACCTATAGCATTTCTCCTTAGAGAGGTTCATCTTATGACTTTATCCAGAGAGTTTGCGTACTCAATAAAAGGAAATCTTGGAGACATTGATGAGTGGGTTTCATACCTATAAATTGAGTACTTTTGGCTTGATGAAATTGTGCGTTCATAAGTATTTTATGTTCGTTTTTATGTGTTTTATTTGTTTTTGTAGGAATACAACATTAGAAGCAAGATAGTTGAATTTTAGTTGAAATCAGATTAAAAACACACAAGCCAAAGTCATTCGGAGCATAGCTAAGTAAGGCACGCGGCTGGACTAGCCATTGAGCAACATGTTGACACGGCAAGCATGACTATGCACGGGCACGGAAAGAAGCAACATGGGCGTGTAGCTGCTTGTGGCAAGGCATGGGGAGTAAGGCAACAAGCATGGTCGAGCGGTTGGCAGAACCTGGGCGCGGACCGGGCGAAGCGCGCGGAGAACATCGGGCACCTAAGCGCTGGTCGATAGCGCCGCGGCGCTGGGGGAGTGTAAGGCGAGCGTTGAGGCGCTGTGAAGAAGCGTTGCTGCGCTGGAGGCTGTCAAGGGTTCTGACTACTGGGCACCTAGGCGCTGGCTTGTGCACGACTGGGGCTGGTTTACTGCTTGGTTTGGCTGGTTCGCTGAGTTTGACTAGGATTGTGACGCCACGCCTTGTCCATTCCAAATTGGATTCAAATTTTATCTAGCCAAGGAATGAAGAGACTATAAATACACACCCAGGGCTGCTATTTAAAAGGAAAAAAGAAAAAAGATATCGAGGTACAATTGAAGCTAGGATTGCTATCAGATTTCGTAGGAGCGGAAGGAAGCACGTGAAGGAGAGCGGAAATTGGAGGATCGCGATATTACAGATTTTATTCTCTTTTCTCTACTTTTAGTTTTTGTAATCCGATGATGCTAGTGTTTTCTTGCTACGCTATGGGCTGAATTTTATATTAAGATTGCAATTGATCCCGATGTTTAGTTTAATTTAACTTATTCTCATTTTTGGTTATTATTGAACATATGTAATTCGTTTATCATATTTTGTGGTTTATGTATGATTGTCTAGCTAACAATTATCGGGATTTATATGAAATTGGAAAATGAATTATAGGTTTAGATCCGAATATAATGACATGCGTTTAGATAAAAAAAATTTAGGGTGATTAACAAGATTTGCATATAGGATACAAATATACCTATGTGCTGAGACATGTGTTGAGTTAATTGTTCATAAGATTGAGTGTCTTGCTAGTGTATAGCATAGTTATCAAGGCGTTAAGTCGAGGCGAGGCGACAGTCGAGAGCTTAAGCGCTTAGGCGACAAAACGCCCGACTAGTCGTCCACAAGTCGACAAGTCGTTAACAATGTAAATTTTATACGTATAAAATTCTATATATTTAACATTTATATGAATATTTATATATTGATATTTCTAATGATTTACCATATTTATAATGCAGGTTGTAGATATCAAATCACAAAAAGAAGTTTAACAAGATCAAGTCAAAATGATAATTTTACTATAGTTGTAATTTTTTGAACTTGTCTTTATAAATGGTGATACATTTGTAATATTTAGTTTAATTCAATATAATTCTTAAATTTATGTTTAGTTTCTTCCCATTTTAACATTGTATATATAGAATACCATAAATTGAAATACTAAGAATTCAATAATTTATGATAAAACAAGTAAACAAGTATTGTTAAGATAAAGGTATATACAAGCATATAATCATGATATCATATCATAAAATTAGACAACCATCCTTTATAAGATAAAGACATGTTCATTGTGACATTGCCAAAACAAACATAATATAGAAAATATCACTCAAGCTTATCAAACAAAATCATCAAAGATCAAATCATCATCATCTCTCCCAAAGAAGTGGCATCATCACTCAAACAAAGAGTTACTCTTCTACCATAATCATCATCAACATCCTCATCATCATTGGGGAAGGCCCTCCTCTCTTCTCCAACATTAGAATCGACTTCATTCACAATCACATGCTCTTGAAGTCGAAGCATTACCACGGCGTGAGTAGAATAGTAATCTGGCCCCACGAGGAAGATTACGTCCCTCGACGGCATCAGATGCACCAACAGCTCTATCAACATCCTCCCACGTAAGATCATCTCCATCATGAACAATATCAAAGTCATCTAGGACTAATGGATCGAAGTTTCTTCCAAGTTCGCGCCTCCTTTGGAACCTATCAACAATTCGGCGATTGTATTGGACATGCACCAAATCATTTAACCGTTGATGCTCCAACCTATTTCTCTTCTTCGTATGAATCTGAAAGTTTTGTTTAAAAAATATTAAGCAAAAAGAATATATAAAATATTTATACATTTAGTTATGTACTAGATACTTACAAACTCGAAAGTGCTCCAATTGCGTTCACAACCGGAAGAAGAACAACAAAGGCCGAGGATTCGCTTTGCAAACTTTGTAAGCTCAATAGCACAACCACCAAATGCATTCCACCAATCAACTACATTAGATGTAAAAAATAAAAAAAATCAAATATAGTCTTAATTATTAAACTTAAAAGAAAAATTTATAGTTAATGTAATATGCTTACTAGATTTTTTGTCTTTTCGTTGCTTAATCGCCATGTCTTTAGAAAAGTCGTCACGAGAAGATTCATAGACATCGCTTAAGTCGCATTTATCTTATTCGCCAAAACTTGGTGGGAACCATTTTGAAAGAACATCATTGAAGTTGCTACGCAACTTGTAAGCCAAATTAGATTCTTCTTCTTCTTCGATGTCAAAATACTTTCCCGGATTGAGAAACAATGTCGCCCATATAACTTCCGCTCCATTTGGCATGCCCATCCAAGCTCAATGATGTCAATCACTTTCTTATACAACCTTTGTTTATTGTTGAAGGCATCTTTGATCTTTTTCTTTGCATATTCCATCGCAGCAAGAATCTCAGGCAGAGCTGGCCTCTCATCCTAATCCACAATCCTCAAGACTACAAGTAATGGTTGTGAGGTTCTAATACAATCTTCTACGTTGTGCCAAAAAAGTAGAAGAAATAATTGTATCATACACTTGTTTTCCGCCTCAGCATTTGACCTACTCGAATTTGTCCAATCATCATCGATGAACAAGTGTCTCAAAGCATCCTTGTGCTTGCAGACAAGCTTTGAAGAGTCGAAATGATGTAGCAAATAGGGTGACTCCCGATCTCACAAGGTCCCTCCCATTTGTTTTGGTCCTCATCGCCTCAAGAAGGCGACCATGTTCAGTAAATGAATGCGATTATTTTTCGCCCTTCACAATTGTAGACTTAAATTGCTTCATGTACTATGTCCTCTAACATCAAGTTCAAGTAATGGGCAAAGACATGGTGTCCGAACAAAGTCGGCCTCCTCTCCATCAACATACGAATTCGCTTTGCCTTATAATGGCGGCATTGTCCGTCACCACTTACAACACATACTCAATTCAATCTCTTTTATCTTCCCATCAAGGAGAGCTCACAACATGTTTGCATCCCGAGATCGGAAAGGAGGCATCAACTGATCCCAAAAATTAAGTACCCAAAGGACTATTAACAAGAAAATTTATCAAGTGTCGCCTCTTCTATCCGGCCCATCCGCCTAACATAAGATCGCAAAGAATCGCTTCCAAGAAGTTTTGTGTTTTCTTTCAGTTCACTTGTTTTAGTCTTGGCCTTCGCTAAAAGAGGAACCTCAACTCGTGATATGAAGGAGGCTTGTAACCCTACCCATATCGCCTAATAGCCTCTCGCCATTACCTCATAACTTCTTCGATTTCTTTGCATTAAAAGGATGCCACACTCATTAAAGTTGGCAACATGCATGTCAACTTTCTCTTTCTCTTCCGGTGTCCTTAGACGATTCTCCAAAGTAGTTTGGCTAGGACCTTTTCGATGCCTTTCATCCACAACTTCTTCAGGAGATTTCCTAAAATGAGTTTCAATGGTCTTTGTTTGTGATTGTGACTTAGGGAATTAAAATACACTCTTCATCCTTTTAGATGTAGTCCCAGAACTTAGAACAGCTGTAGAGGAAGCATTAGAAGCATTGGAAGCATTGTTTGGAATATTAGATGACTGAATTTCTTCTACTTCGTCATGGTCATCAAATTGAATTGGCTTATTCCTTTTGTTACTCATTATTGCTTGATGCATCTCATTTGAAATTTCTGTTATAGTTAGAGGACACTTGGACACATCCCCATTGTAAGACCCCAGTTTTTATAAATAAAGATGAATTTTCTATAAATATTATTTTTGAATATTATGGAATAATTTGATATAATGTTATAGTTGTGGGTAATATTTATAAATTTTGCAAAGTATACAAGTGGTTATATTATATTCGATTGGTCGGGAAATATTCGGTTTAGCGAGGAATATTAAATAACTACTCAATCATTGGTGGACCCCACAATGTAATTATTGTCGGATTGAGAAAAAAACAAAAATATTTTATTGAAATAACGGTAGGAAGTTTTCATTGTTGATCATTGTTGAACTACCGGTAGTAAAAAGACAATGAATACGTGTGGTCGCATAAGAAAGACACCGGTATTGATTATCGATGCTTATGTGAGAAGTCACTTAGTTTGATTCCATTATTGTCGATTAATAATATGAATTATTATAGCGATAATGACGTTTTGTTTTATTCAGATTATTAACGTAATAAAAATGAAACATCTTTTATATAAAATGTAATACTTTATTAAAGTTATTTTATAAATAAAATATATTATATTTTATTACGCATAGTGTTGCATAGTGTTTTTGCATAGTGTTTGCATAGTAAAATGTTTTTATATAAATAGAATATATTATATTTTATTTAAAAGATTTTGCTTTAAATATGGACCGTCCGATTAAAGTAAATCAAACTGGACCGTTCATGGATTAGTTCTTTACGCATTCCATTTTTCTATAAATGAAGCTCATTCCTTCATTATTTTCTTATTTAATTCATTGAAACTCTGAGAGAGAAATTATAGAGAAGGTATTAGAAAGTTATAGTTAAGAAAGAAGAGTATTCGCTACTTCACTACTTCTATATTCATTTCTTTTTACTAGTAAGGGGTGTTATTCTTTCTTCTTGAAGAGAACTTACATTATTCCATTCACTATTATTCTCATTGAATAACTCGTAAAAGTGCATACCCTATACATAACCTCAGATACGCAGGTATACCCTATACTGTGAAATCCTTATGTTATTCAATTGCTTATTATTCTCGTTAGAATAACACCGTATACGCGGTTTACCCTATACTTGGTGACATTCTTCTATTATTCATTGGAACATCCATGCGTGTGTTTTACACAGGACTGGTTAAAATCTTTTATTATTATTCATTTGGAACATCCATTCATGTGTTTTACACCGGACCGGTTAAAATCTTTATCATTCGTTGGAATATCCTATCATGTGTTTTTTACGGATCCGGTTCCATCTTTATTATTCATTGGAACATCCCGCTTGGTGTGAATTTCACCGACTGGTTCCGTTATTATTATACATTGGAATAACTACATCTGCGCTGCACCGCATCGCATGCATGGTGATTTCTTTTGTTATTCCATTCTTTATTATACCCAAATTGGTTAAAACTTTGACTTTATACTCCATGAAATTAGTAGAATATCCTCGATATTTGCGTTTCATCCAAAGATCTTTCATGGAAATATTCTTACGATCATTCTTGAATTTTACTCTACAAAGCAAGATTCGTGTTGATAGTTTGGACGTTAAAAATTCTGGATAAAATAATTCTTGAACTTGTTTTATTCAATTCTTATATCATTGTCATCATCCTCATTTTTATATTTTTTTAAAGTCATCTCATGGCACGTAGTAAGCATGGATGGACTTGGTATGATTATGACCGTGGATTATTCTTGTAATCATTAATCGTAATGTTACAAATGATGTGGTAAAAAAAAATCCTCGATGGTCAGTAGAGTGCATTGATGGACGATTGTTGGTATGATCACGAATTATTAATGAATACACAACTATTCTCGTCCGAAGAAGCAGAATAATTGTGATCGTGATACTAAAGAATATCCTCGTCAGTAAGTGTAAGGGGTGATTCGATGATGTGGATTATTTATTAAAGCCGAGTCTCATTTATAACTTGATGAAAAACCTTTTAAAATCATAAAAGATAGTAGATTTTATTTTCTACTTGACTCTTTTAATGGATCAGATATTCACCGCAGATTAAACCGGTTGTCTATTGTATTTTATCGGGTTTAACATTGTTGAAGACTATTGATAATTTATTTTGCATTATCTTAGTCATAATATTTCTTCTTGGGCTAGTTGAGCTCACCCTTTCTTTCACCGTTTCTTCGTGAAATGAGAATATATTTGGGACGAGTCTGGGAAACGAGTGATGGTCCGAAGATAAGATTAGTAGTCCTCACTATTCGTGAAGAAAGTGTGATAATAATTGTAATGAGGACTTTTTGTTTGAGTTTGTATAATATCTAGTAAACGATATTTGTATTTAAACTCACGATTTTATGTCAGATTGCATACCTACGCTTATGTTAATAAGTTGTATTTAAATTGCATACCATGTAAGTGGCGACCCAAGATGGGTGATGTATACCTAATTTTTGGGGCGTCACGGATTGATATCGAGCTAAGGATATGATCACCGCTAAGATGTGAGAAAAGTACTAGGAGGGGAGAGACGGAATACCTTCGCTTAGTATGACCTACCAAGTTTTTTGTTTATTTTATTGGTTGGTCGTAATATAAAGATAATTGTTAAATATCAATTAATCTTTTGTTTTGTGGCAAGAATCGAAAATGACATCGAGAATGTTGAGAATAAGAATGGAGCACATGAGCGATCGTTGATTCACCACATATCAATAATCGAGGATAATGTGCATCGTGAAGGCGATAATCCTCACGAACAACAACAACCTTGACCAAATGATGAATGATCAAATGTTCAGAGGCTTTATGCTAATTTATGCAACAAAGAAAGCAGAAGCGACTCTCGCCCAAAACGTGGGGTGGAAACACGGAAAACTCTCTGGTGGTCACCGCTAAACAATTCAAGGAGCTGGGACCACCGGAGTTTAAGGAGAGCCAAAACCACTTTGGCGGAAGCATGGATAAAGCAGATTACCAAGATATTTGATGTCTTGGGATGCTCCGAGGAGCAAAAGGTTCCCTAACGCGCTTTATGTTGCGCAGAGGCGGCAGACATGGTGGGAATCGGTGAAACGTACTCAACTCTTTCAGATGAAGATATCTTGGGAGAAGTTCCAGAGTCGTTCAATGACAAATACTTTTCCGAAAGTATTCGCCACACGAAGGAGGTGGAGTTTATCAAGTTGGAACAAAACAATATGACCGTGTCGCAATACGAGGCAAAATTTGCGGAGTTATCACGGTTTCGTCCCACTGGTGGATAATGAAGAGAATGGCGCGAATGTTTTTAAGAGGTTTGAAAGTCGGAGATACGTCAACATCTTATTTCTCATAAAGCGTGTTTGTATTCAGATGTTGTAAATAGGGCTCGATTAGTGGGAGCGCGATAACGAGTCAACGAACTAAAAAGAGAGCAAAGCAAGAAAGTTATAATACAAATGAGAGTAGTCATCAAGCGGTGACAACAAGCGCGAGGGAATCAAAAAGGCCGGATATGGTAACCACTTTGTGTGGTAATCGGGGGCCAAAACAATAAGAATGGACATTTCAAGAAGCGGAGATTCAACAATGATGGAAAGACGTCAAGACCAAAGACCGTTGTTAAGGAAGGAGAAAGACCACCTATCATATGCTTAAATGCGGAGAAGAGGGACACATCAATCGAATCGTACACCGTCAAAGCATGTTATAATTGTGGAAAGAAGGTCACTTAGCTCGATTTTGTCGTTCATCAAGACAAATTCAACTAGGATGGAGGCACCAAAGGTCGCCCCGGAAAAAGTCAAACCAAGAGAAGTGCAAGGGAGAAGCGTTTGTTGTGACCTCCCAGAGAAAGCAAGGAACCCGAATGAGGTCATCACGGGTAAGCTTATCATAAACTCTAATGAAGTCTACACTTTATTTGATAACTGGGTTCTACCCATTCTTTTATTTCTCCTACTTGCGCCATCGATTAAATTTGACTCGGAGAAATTAGACTTTGACTTATCGTGGAAACTCCGTTGGGAGAAACCTTCATTACATCCACTTTGCTTATAAGTCTTGTTTGGTTCAAATCGGTACCCTCACATTACCCGTCGATCTTATTTCATTAAAAATACTTGCATTTGACGTGATTCTAGTGGATTGATTGGTTAACTACTTATCATGCAAAAATTGATTGTTTTCGTAAGGTTGTCATAGCTTTCATATTCCTAATCAACCTATTATGCGAATTCAAACGACCAAACCATTAAAATCAATCACGGCCATCTCAAGCCATAAAGCTATTCGTTTATTGAAAAATGGATGTCAAGCTTTCTTAGCTCATGTCACGATTTAAACAAAAATACGCCGCGTTTTGAGCGATATTTCTATTGTTAATAAATTTCCGACGTATTCCCAAGAACTCCCCGCCTACCCCGAGTAGCGTGAAATTGAATTTTGTATCGACCTTGAACCTGGTACAAAACCTATTTCCAAAGCCCCATATCGAATGGCTCTATTGAACTTCGTGAGTTAAAGACCCAATCAGAGGAATTGTTAGACATTGGCTTTATTCGTCCTAAGTACTTCTCCTTGGGGGTGCTCCTGTTTCTATTCGTGAAGAAGAAAGATGGGAGTATGCGACTTTGTATTGATTATCGGGAGTTGAATCATGTCACCATCAAAATAGGTATCCATTGCCACGTATTGATGACTGTTTGACCCGATTTGCAAGGAGCCAAATTCTTTTCAAAGATTGATCTTCGTTAGGATATCACCAATTGAAGATTTAGAACCGTGACATTCCAAAGACGGCTTTTCGAGAACTCCCAGACGGGCATTATGAATTCCTAGTCATGTCCTTTGGATTGACTAATGCTCCGCCGCCTTCATGGATATGATGAACCGAGTATTCAAGGAATATTTAGATCACTTTGTGGTCGTCTTTATTGATGACATCCTTATTTATTCCAAAAGCCGTGAAGATCATGAAAGCAACACTTGAGGTCGACACTCCAAAAGCTTCGTGAATATAAGCTTTATGCCAAGTTGAAGAAATGCGAGTTCGGCGAAGAAGTAGCATTCCTTGGGCACGTGGTATCAAGTCATGGAATATCCGTTGACCCAAGAAAGATTGAAGCTATTCAAAGCCGGGAACAACCTAAATCGCTGACCAAAATCGTAGCTTTCTCGGTTTAATTGGTTATTATCGGAGATTCGTGGAAGGATTTTCTCGAATCGCTACTCCATCGATTTCGGTGACTCGAAAAGATACAAAGTTTCGGTTGGAGCGAAGAATGTGAGAAGAGTTTTCAAGAACTCAAGAAGAGACTTATTCAAAGACTATTCGACAATACCATTTGGCTCGGAGGATTTGTCATCTGGTGATGCTTCGAGCAAAGGGATGGGATGTGTTCTTATGCAACATGGAAAAGTTATAGTTTATGCCTCGTGACAACTCAAAGAATATGAGAGGAATTATCCTACTCATGATCCGGAGTCAGTACCGTTGTCTTTGCACTTAAAATTTGGAGGCATTACTTGTATGGGGAGAAAGTGGAGATCTTTACGGATCATAAAAGTCTCAAATATTTCTTCACTCAAAAGGAACTCAACACGCGACAACGACGTTGGCTTGAATCGTTGAAAGATTATGATCATACCATCCAATACCATCCTCGAAAAGCGAACGTGGTAGCCGATGCATCGAGTAGAAGATCGTATGCAAGTACGAGTGCGTTATTGTCAACACAAAGGCCCATTTTGTGTGACTTGCAAAGGATGGAGATAGAGTTAAAGACTCAGGGGACGCATGTGATGATAGCAAATATACTGAGCAGAACCGACTTTAATCGATAAAGTTAAAGTCTGCTCAAGCTACGCACTGGAGCCGATCGCGTATGAAAAAGAAAGTGCAAGAGGTGCTATCTTAGGAAGCAAGAATCGATGAAGAAGGAATACTTGAGTCAACTCTAGACTTTGTGTTCTAACGACCACGATTTAAAGTATAATATCATGATGGAGGCGCATGACAACACACCATTTGCAATCCATCTCGGGAGTACCAAAATGTATCATACATTTTGGTGGAGCAATATAAGAGAGAGAGAGATAAATTTGTTTATCTCAAGGTGTCTAACTTGTCAACGAAGTTAAAGCGGAGCATCAAGTACCAAAAGGTCCATTCAACCACTTGAAATTCCGAATGGAAGTGGGAGCACATTACCATGGATTTCAATTCACGGTCTTCCTAAGGTTTCTCAAGGCATTGATGCGATTTGGGTCATTGTTGATAGATTGACCAAGTCCGCTCATTTCTTACCGACATCTGAGAAACTTATACACTTGAACGTCTTCTCTCGTATGTACATAAACGAGATTGTAAGATCGCGTGGTATCGCCCAGTATCCATAGTTTCCGATCGAGACCCAAGATTCACTTCACGATTTTGGGTTAGTTTGCAAAAAGCTATGGGCACGGACTTACGATTTAGCTTTCAGATATCATCCTCGAGACGGACGGACAAATGGAGAGGACTATTCAAACTCTTCAAGATCTATTAAGACTCGTGGTTCTTGATTTCAAGGAGTTGGGACAAGTTTTTACCATTGGTGGAGTTTTCCTACAACAACAAGCTTATCAAGCAAGTATGGCATGACTCCATTCAAGCGTTGTATGGAAGAAAGTGTCGTTCTCCGATATCTTTGGGATGAGGTGGGTGAAGCAACGTTGTTGGGACCGGAGTTGATGCGTATGACTACGGAAAAGATTCAAACGATCCGACAACGTATAAAAACCTCACAAAATCGATAAAAGAGTTAAGGCCGATCTTCATCGAAAGGACGTGAAATTGATATAGGAGATCATGTGTTGTTAAAAGTTGCTCCATGGAAAGGAGTTACAAGATTTGGAAAGAGAGGAAACTTAATCCTCGATTCATCTGGTCCATTTTAATCCTCGATCGAGTAGGAAGCGTGGCCTATAGACTCGCGCTTTCTCGCCAAATATGTCTCGTGTTCATAACGTTTTTCACATATCCATGTTACGTAAATATGTGAAAGACCCGAACCATATTATTGAAGTTAGAACCAGGACGAAATAGCGGAAGATTTGACGTATGAAGAGAGTTTCTGCTCAAATTTTGGATAAGAAGGAACATATTCTACGCTCCAAGGTTATACCTCAAGTCAAAGTTTTGTGGAGGAACCACGATGTTGAGGAAATGACTTGGGAGTTAGAATCGAAATGAAATCAAGGTATCCTTACCTCTTCGACATACCAGTCGTATTCTAATTTCGAGGGCGAAATTTCATAAGAAGGGAGGTTGTAAGACCCCGCTTTTTATAAATAAAGATGAATTTTCTATAAATATTATTTTTGAATATTATGGAATAATTTGATATAATGTTATAGTCCAGGTAATATTTATAAATTTTGCAAAAGTATACAAGTGGTTATATTATATTCGATTGGTCGGGGAATATTCGGTTTAGCGAGGAATATTCGCATAACTACTCAATCATTGGTGGACCCCACAAATGTAATTATCATCGGATTGAGAAAAAGACAAAAATATTTTATTGAAATAACGGCGGAAGTTTTACCGGTTGATCTTGTTGAACTACTCGGTAGTAAAAGTACAAGAATACGTGTGGGTCAGATAAGAAGACACCAGTATTGATTATTGATGCTTATGTGAGAAGTCACTTAGTTTGATTCCATTATTGTCGATTAATAATATGAATTATTATAGCGATAATGACGTTTTGTTTTATTCAGTATTATTAACGTAATAAAAGCGAAACATCTTTTATATAAAATGTAATACTTTATTAAAGTTATTTTATAAATAAAATATATTATATTTTATTACGCATAGTGTTGCGTAGTGTTTTGCAGATAGTGTTTGCATAGTAAAATGTTTTTATATAAATAGAATATATTATATTTTATTTAAAAATTTTGCTTTAAATATGGACCGTCAAATTAAAGTAAATCAATGGACCGCTCATGGATTAGTTCTACGCATTCCATTTTCCTATAAATAAGCTCATTCCTTCATTATTTTCTTACTTAATTCATTGAAACTCTAGAGAGAAGCTATAGAGAAAGTTATAGAAAGAAGAAGAGTATTCGCTACTTCACTACTTCTATATTCAGTTCTTTTTACGGTAAAAAGGGTGTTATTCTTTCTTCTTGAAGAGAACTTCATTATTCCATTCACTATTATTCATTGGAATAACTCCGTAAAAGTGCATACCCTATACATAACTTTGTACGCTTGGTATACCCTATACTTGTGTGAAATCCTTATGTTATTCCATCGCTATTATTATTCTGTTAGAATAACTCGATACGCTATGGTTTACCCTATACTTGGTGACATTCTTCTATTATTACATTGGAACATCCTGTCTGTGTGTTTTACAGGACCGGTTAAAATCTTTATCATTACATTGGAATATCCTATCTCGTGTGTTTTACAGGATCCGGTTCCATCTTTATTATTCTGTTGGAACATCCCGCTTCGATTGTGAATTTCATTTGACCGACCGGTTCCGTTATTATTATTCTCATTTGAATAACTTTGCTACATGCAAGGCACCGCATGCATGGTGATTTCTTTTGTTATTCCATTCTTTATTATACCCGGTTAAGTTAAAACTTTGACTTCTATACTCCATGAAATTAGTAGAATATCCTCGATATTTGCGTTTCATCCAAAGATCTTTTCATGGAAATATTCTTTCGATCATTCTTGAATTTTACTCTACAAAGCAAGATTGTTGTCGATTTGGACGTTAAAAATTCTCGGATAAAATAATTCTTGAACTTGTTTTATTGAATTCTTATATCATTGTCATCATCCTCATTTTTATATTTTTTTTAAAGTCATCTGTGGGCCTTAGAGAGCATGGATGGACTTGGTATGATTATGACCGAGGATTATTAAATTGTAATCATGACCGTAATGTTACAAATGATGTGGTAAAAAAAAATCCTCGATGTCAGTAGTGCATTGATAGGCAGATTGTTGGTATGATCATGACCATTAATGAATACACAACTATTCTTGGGTCAGAAAGTGCGGGAATAATTGTGATCGTGATACTAAAGAATATCCTGGCAGTAGTGCGAGGGGTGATTCGATGATGTGGATTATTTATTAAAGTCGAGTCTCAAATTTATAATAAATGATGAAAACCTTTTAAAATCATAAAAGATAGTAGATTTTATTTTCTACTTGACTCTTTTAATGGATTCAGATATTCTACCGCAGATTAAACCGGTTGTCTATTGTATTTTATCGGTTTAACATTGTTGAAGACTATTGATAATTTATTTTGCATTATCTTAGTCATAATATTTCTTCTCGGGCTAGTTGAGCTCACCCTTTCTTTCACCGTTTCTTCTGTGAAATGAGAATATATTTGGGATTTAGTCTGGGGAAACAGTGATGGTCCTGAAGATAGCATTAGTAGTCCTCACTATTCTCGTGAAATAGTGTGATAATAATTGTAATGAGGACTTTTGTTTGAGTTTGTATAATATCTAGTAGAGCGATATTTGTATTTAAACTCACAGTTTATGTCGTAATGTACACGACAGTTATGTTAATAAGTTGTATTTAAATTCTGTACCATGTAAGTGGCGACCCAAGATGGGTGATGTATACCTAATTTTGGGGGCGTCACACCCATACCCACCGCTAAGATGTTGTTTAAATCTCTTGATTCCTCCATGAACTTTTTTTCCACATAGAATGCATTGCACAAGATTTTTATCGCTCAATTCTGGCCAAAATGCATATTTCCACCCCGGATCTTTAGATTTGGCCTTTCTTTTAGGATCCTTACTTGGATCATAACCCTCAGCTCCTGAACTTTCCGCCATTTAACTATCTACAATTCTACAAAATACAATTAAACAAACAAACAATTCATTGTAATTTGTATATCAATGCAGTAATAACTAATAGGTAATAAGTAGTGGGAACAATTAGAAGAGAATAAATACTGGGAATAATTAGAAGAGAATAAATAGTGGGAACAATTAAACAATAAATAGAAATACTTTTCTCTTTAAATAATTTTAGGCAGCAGGATAGCAGGATGAAAGAGAGAGAGAGTAAAGTAAAAATACTTTTCTTACTTTAAAATCAAAGAATAAGAGACAGCAGTAATTTGGGCCAAAGGAGTGGGAACAATTAAACAATAAATCAAAGACTTATTACAACTAACAGCTGCAGTCATGAGTAGAAGAGAAGAAACAAGTAGAAGAAGAGAAGAAAATTTGCAACACAACAACAGCAGTCAACAGACTCAACACAACACGATTCAAAAATTTGCAGCAACAGTCATGGACTCACCGAACTCCTGAGCTGGAAACAAGTAGAAGAAGAGTCAGTCGAGCAAAGAAGTCACCGAACTTTCAAGATGGAGCGATCATACCGAGTCATCGAACTCGCTTCATTGGAGTCACCGAGTCAGTCGAGAAGAGTCAGTCGAGCAGCAGGTCGTATCTCCCTATCGTTTCTCCCTACCGAGTCAGTCGAGAAGGAGAAGGAAAAGGAACTCGTTCGCTAGGTATGCTCTAACGTTTCTCCCTATCGTTTCTCCCTATCGTGTCTCGTCGAAGTCGTCGAAGGTCTGAAGGTTAGTCGTCGAACTGTCGAGTCGAAGGTCTGAAGGTTGTGAGGACTGAGGAAATTGATCGATTAAGAGTTTAGGTTTATAAATTGGTTCGGGTCAAACCGCTTCGGAAAGTCGTCTGCTTTTCCAGTTAGTCGTCTTAGTCGTCTGGTAAGCGTCCAAGTCGTCCATGTCGACGCCTGAGCGGTCGACTATGTGCTATGTTACCAAGTCGTCCTACTGACTCGAATTTTCTGGGCGACTCGACGCCTAGTCGTCGCCTAGGCGACGACTAGTCGACGACTTGACAACCATGGTGTATAGAATAGAAATATACCTATATGTCGTGCGTAATTTGTATGAGAATCTGCTCTTAATGAATCTGTTCTTAATTATTTCACATAGGAATACAACGACTTAATTAGAATAGGTATTTTTATTTGACCATCGAGAGAGGCTTATAAATAATTATGAATTCTCGATCAACGATTTGATATGATTAATTAATTGAAAAGGTAGTAAAGAGATTTAGACGAGACATTGGGAAAAATTGTAATATTAGTTGTTAAATCTGATATTTATCTTTGCTTAGTAATTTATTATTTTAGTTAATAAATTTAATTTCATAGTTTAAATTCATTTGTCTAAATAAAATCGAATTGATATAAAATTAGTACTTGATTAAGATTATTAGTATATTTCTCGTGGGAACGATACTTTACTTATTATTTTATTATTTGTTGATCGTATATACTTGCACGTAAATAGTCAATTACCAAATTCGACAAACAGACATCACACATTGATTTTGGAATTAATCCAAACTAAGTAGACATGCAATGGATATTATCTACAGTGTCATATACTAATTCTAGTACATGTACTACCAATATAGAGTCCCAAGCATCTAGTTTGACCCATGAAGGTCACACCAAGGACTAAGTACCTAGCATGACCACATGAGATTAATCGGTCCAAGCACATAGTTACGGATGTTACCTTTCACTGTCTAATTAATAACTCGAATCAATTAACAAAACTAGCTTGGGTAAATGGTTAAATCTTATAGTTGAATCAAAAGAGAAATGATTAGGCCACAAATCAGAAACTAAGGACTTTCTGAACAGATCTGCTAGAGCCTAGAACAATTGAACATTTACCGCACACAGAGAGAGAGAGGGGGGGCTTCAGGTTTATAACAATCTCTATCTTTACAAATTCATCTCATGGGTATTGCCAACAGTAACGAGAATGGAGCCTTCAATACTGATAGTGACTGTGACAGTATTCAAGAACCATGTCAAAAGCCACCAAAGACAAGATTATAGTTCAGCGAGTCCAATATTCCACTCAAGTTAAGTTTCTTTACTTGATGGAAGAACTTGATCGTAGTCTTGGGCATCCAACTACCATGACACTGATATTAGGCTAAGTATGACTAGAGCCAGCTTTAAGCATATCATAATAAAGATCACAAGGTAATGAAAGAAAATACACAAGGACTGGCACAGTGTTGGATTTTTACTTCTTATTAACTAAGGAAATGTAAAAGCCCATAAAGAAAGTAAGTGTAGACGCAAAGTACACAAATCAGAGAAGCTAAAAACATACCACAACCAAGAAAGTAATACCAATTCAGATTCCCACCAAAAAAAAGCAGCATATAGTTAGAATTTATACAAGCTTTCGCATATTATTCAGGATTTGTTCTAGTCAAAACAAATACCTCTCTGATCATCTGATATTGTTTCCCTAGGTCGTCTGTAAATGGATAGCGGTTTGCTCCAAATGCGTCACATATTTTCAGTATTTTGTTCTTTGCTCTTTCTCCAGAATAGAAGACAACAAATACATTTTTCTCAACCTGTAAGTTGGCAGCCATCAGTTTCTCTCACATTAAAGGAAATATATCATCTAATATTTTAATGAAGTAAGTAACTCATTGAATGAGAACAGAGAGTTATATATATATATATATATATATATATATATATATATAAGCATGTAAATTATCAAAGAGATAGCAGGTTATGGTGAATGATAGACCATACACTTATGCAGGTTAACAAACAAAATTCAGAAACATAAAATCCCATTGTTGAATTTATTTCTCGGATATTATTAAAGTTTCAAAAAGGTAAACCTCATCAGCAAGTATTCATTTAATAAAAAATTATGGCATAATTTGAGCAAGATGCATTTTCATAACTTATTAAAGCTCAAAATTAGAAGCAATAGAAGAGTTGCAGAAATAACCTTCTCTCCAGACACAGGATCAGTTACAGAATCTTCGACAACAGCTTGCTTCAGAAACACATTACCCCTGGTTGCACGAAATAGGATCCTCTCAAAAGCCATTGATTTTTCTCTTGGAACAAGGCCACTGACAGATCCTAGCTTTACTTGCTTTGAAAGATCTGTAGACATTTCCTGAACAAAACAAAACCCCAAAAATATCACTCCAAGGTATAATAAAAAGGTTTTAGTTTGGAAATCTGCCATAGTAAACTACAGGACAGTACTTGCTCTAGTAATAGAGGACTGTCCATGGATCCATCCCCAAAGTGATATTCATCAAATTCTCTTTTATGAGCTGCCACATTAATTTGAGCTGAATGGTAAAATTCACCAGCCTGAATGGAGAAACATGGCACTTGTGTTTTCACAACAGGGTAAATTAAACAAAAAGCAACACCATTAAACATCATCAGAGAAAGAAAAAGCTGACCAACTCACTAACATCTATTTTTCAAAAGTAGCTCCAAATCTCTAGGTAAAAGTTAAAACAGCATTACCTTCTGCAAAACAAGCTTATATTCTAGAAGTTCATTGTAAGCACATTGTAATTTTTCATTGTTTGAATTCATCTCTCTCAGCTCAGCTTCAAATTCTCCAAGTTTCACCTAGCCATATACACAATTATTTTTCTAACATGAAGATTGAAAAACATTTAAGGCAAGTAACTGAAATTCAAGTACCTCCAAGTAATCCAAATTGATATCAGCTCCTGTTTTAAATCTTGTTGAGGGTGAGAATCCTGCCTTCCTTATATGTTCCCTAAAAAAGCGTAACTTGCGCGCCATCTCCCCACATCTTTTGATCTTCACAAAGAATACAAAACAATTATACGTAAACTCTGAACATAGAACATGTTCTTGCATTAAAGTGAAGAGTTTCACACTTATAATACAACAGCTTTGAACTACTAAGTTTCTCTTCCTATGGGTAAATTTCTGTTTAATGATGTTTCTAGTCTCCAATTATCAGATGAATCTCTAGAATGTGTCTATAAGTTTGAATACGACAGAAGAACAATATAGTATATTCCAATAAAATTCAATTCATATCTCAAGAAAATGCCAAGAAATCCTTTTCCTATAAAGATGAATGATACAACCTTAACTTTAAAACATTAAACATATTAGAACCATTCTTTGTATTTCATAAAAGTGTGAGCTGTCTTATTTTCTAGTGATCAGTAAGACCCCAGCCTTTAGTGGTTGGATTTTAATGAGCATCTCTTCTTCATTTTGCCTTAACAGAGGCAAGCACAAGGACTAAATTATGTCAGTGAATTCTAGCACACAACAATTCCTTTTCCTCTCGCTCAATCAAGACCTTCCAATACTTTTCACAGCAGTTAGGCTGCCATTCCAGCTCGCTTTCTTTTTTCCTTGGATTCTCTATTGAGATTTCGTCAAATGTCATTCTACCATTCTTCCACAGTAATAGCAAGCATTTCATGCATAGGTAGAGTTGATCAGTAAAAGCTTTTGTTTTACTCAATGTATACGGACCTACTGGTTGCAAAATTTAATTTGGTGACACAGCTGTTTGATGCAAAGAAAAGCTCTTGGACTACACATTTTACATCTTACCTAGCTTTTTATAATTCTATACTCCCTGTCATTTAGACACCCCCTTTGGGATTTCTTGCAGTTTAAGAAATAAAGGGAATGATGATGATGATGATAATAATAGAAATAATAATAATAACAGTAATAAGGCACGCATGATTACCCTTCAATGGCCCCCACTTCAAAGTTCCTTTTTCCCAAACAAGGGTAAAATGGTAATGTTAGTAAAAGTTCAAAATTGACGTGAAACATCAATGGTAGGAGTAAAGAGTACTATAATTATTAATTTAAAAACATGTCTTTACCATATCTGTCCTCTTTTTAGGAGCTAAATTGCAAGCCTCGTACCATATAAGTCAAATAGTCAATTTAAAAGGAGAAGCCTCAAAATTGTCTCCAAAGAGGTTTATTTTTTCCTCTATCTATATGAGAATGCTAGTCTAGTTTCTTCTTGTTGTGAAATAACCTACTGAGCTTTTTTCAAGCCAACAGGCAACAGTAAAACTGTAGTTTCAAACTTTCTTCTTAGTTGAGTACTGAAGGGACCAAAAGAGCAGGTGGCTTTCCCGCTGGTTTGCTTCTAGATTTGTACTCTTGCATTCGTTATCCTCACCCATTCACCATGATTTTGAATGTGGTAACAAAATTTAAAAGAAAATTAAAAATAAATAATTAAAACTATATTCTAGAAACATGTGAAAGATTCATAAAATTGAATACAAGTAGTATAGTATGTAATCTTCCTGGGGCTCCTCAATTGAAATGGATATACATAGTATTCCTTTTAATGTTGTGCATTCCTGACATGTCAATAGGCACATTTAAAAATCTAGAAATCAAACAGTAACCAAAATACAACACTAAAAATGCACAAATCTACAAGGATGTAGTTAGGTCACATAGTATTAACAAATTAATATCAAAAGCACACCTGAGCAGCATATGTCCTCTGGAACGGGCTCTTTTCAGCGTTTAGCTGTCGAAAAAAAGATGAATCAATAATTAAGTTATAAAAAGGATTGAAATCAACCATCTTATATAATTTCAAAGATCATTCAAATGGTGCTCATTTCTGGTTCACAGGAAGCAAATATAGTTACTCAACCAGTCCTTCTATCTGATAACAGACGACACAAACTTCTAAAAGAATAACTGAACAATTTACAGAGCTTGTCCAACAATAAATTTTAAAGAAATAACCAAAGCAAGTGAAAGGAGGGAAGAAAGGAAAGTAGTCCACATCAAATAAATCAAAGCTATAATACCCTGCAAAATTCATATTCATCTGACATTAGAAAGGAAATTGTATTCCTCAGACAACCATTGCTACAATCATTTAAGCATGCCATTTGTACCCATTAAACTAAAACCAATTAGGAATTTAAAAATAAATTATAATTCACTAAACTCTCAATAATCCTTGAGAAAATAACTAAATAACCAGATAGATAATTTTGAAGAAAAAAAAATGCTCCAATTAGAAAACCTAACTAAAAGATCAAAATCAACCTTCAATCTATAACAACAAAATAATTAAAACCCAAGTCTTCAATATAAAGAAAATGAAGAATTTAAAACCCATGATATCTAAATCATAAAATATAGGGGTATGTATATATATGATCTTCAATATAATGCAATTATAGTATTGATGATTAAAAACACACAAATGTAGATACATTTATGCGTATGTACAGATGAGGCATGTAGCTTACGTCTTTGAATTGAAAGAAGCCAAGGTCACCGAGGTAAGAAATAGTGCGATGAGCAGATTCGACCGGGATAATCAGCTGCACCAATTGCATTGGTTCCGACCTCAGCAGATCCATCGTCGGCCAATTACCTCTCTCATCCATTTTTTCTACTAATAATTCAATCACAAATGTATAAGCATATACTTGTATCGATTAAAATGTTTCTGTGTGACCAGGTGACAATCGATAT
Organism: Panax quinquefolius; assembly: GCA_020205615.1. NCBI lineage: Eukaryota > Viridiplantae > Streptophyta > Magnoliopsida > Apiales > Araliaceae > Panax > Panax quinquefolius. Next base: position 2,613,566 of record CM035171.1, read on the forward strand.
GAGGGATTTCACCGGTAGATAATTCTATCAGGTTCCGACAACAATGATGATCTACCAACTTTCGCGTGTTTTCAGTTGTTCATGGTCGTCTTCAAACATGTTTCCGATCTAACATGACGTGTCTGATTTGTATTCCTCAAACAACGACGTCGTTTTATAAAACCATTGAAATTTTTAATTCCAAAATAGGGCCTGGGTTGAGCGAGGATATCCAGCCCAATACAATTCTTATAAAATAAGAATTCCCTTTACATAAAGATACAACAAATAAAAGAATTATGAAAAGTGCAGATCAATTAAATAATTACAGAAAGAGTGTAATTAGGACCCATATTACAAAAAAATAGTACAATTTATATTAATAAAGAAACCTAAAATCAAGGACAAATAAATGTCATAATTAATAATTCAAATTCAAATATTTGGATCTAACACCAAAAACAAATTCAAATTCAAAATTATAATTCAAATTTAAATATTCAAATTCAAATCTTCATCTCCCTCACATACACCGCCGCTACACCGCACATACTCCGCCGCACATACTCCGCCGTTACACTTTAAAATAATAGTCCACCGCTACACCACCGCTACACCGCACATACTCCGCCGCTACACCGCCGCGAATCTTCGTTGTCCAAAACGCTAATGAGAATAAGAAGGAGATTAGCCCTACAAAAAATTTAAAAATAAATAGATGTAACTATTAATGTTCTGAATTTTTTTTATAACTATTTTGTTACTCATAAATAATAAAATGGTTACCTTTGTATGAATGGTTGGCTACCAACTGCATCACATTCAAACGAAATTAGTAACTTAATAAAATTGAATTGGTTACCTTGATCTGAAGGTTTGGCTACCAACTGCACTATGAAAAAACTGTATGTGTGGATGTGAATTAGTTACTTTGGTATAAAGGTTTTGTTACCTTGGTACGAAGGTTTGCTTACCTATATTTTAAGGTTTGGTAACCAACTGTAGTGTGAAGGTTGATTGGTTACTTTGATATGACAGTTTGGTTACCTTGGTATGAAGGTTTAGTTACCATCATCCAGTATTTGAATGAACACATTCAACACATCAGAATGGACTTTGTCAATCTCATCTGCATATGGCCTCTTGCGGACAATACCTGAGCAACAACATTAGATTCAAATGTTGGCCCAGCATCATTAATGGATCCTTTATACTGAGTATTTTTAGTAGGATTGAATCCAGTCATCTTCCCAGCCCATCATCTTCTAAACAGACACACATTCTCTCATACTCTTCACCTTTATACCACCTCTCTTTCTCCTCATTTACCCGATACTCCTTCCAAGTCTCGGAAAACTCGAATTCGATTAAATGCACAATTGGCAGAACTCAAATTAACGCCGCAGAACTCCGATTTAACGCCAAGAAATGCCAGTCATGATTTCGCAGAGAAAAACGTGGGTCTTTTTGGGTTTTGAGAAATGATTAATAAAGAAGACAACGATTTATGAGAAGCATGTATAACTAACTAATATATATATATATATATATATATATATATATTTATTTATATAGAAATAATACGTTAAATGAAGAAGAAGGGTGATGAATAAGCTCAAGTTGTTATAGATGAGAGAGAGAGAAGAAGTTTATAACTAATCCATAAATTAAGGAATTCTAATTGAATTATAATTCCCTAAATTAAGGAATCCTATTTACACTAGAATATGTAAATAAATATGAAAGTGTATTAGTTATATAAATATTATATGAGTGCACTATTGATGTAATTATTTTTAAAAATGTATTAGAATATGTAATTGTCCCTATAGAATATCAATTAACTTTTGGGCCGATGGTTATTATGCACAAACGCATTCCATATGAACTATGGAGAGTAGTTTTTGGGTTCTTTACAATAATATATAACAATTAGAAAGTAATTACATTATTAGTGCATTCACAAAATAATTATAAAAATAACGCAATTCACATTAATAAGGAAACCTAAAATCAGGAAGAAATAATTGTCATAATTAATAATTCAAATTCAAATATTTGGGATCTAACAACAAAAATAAATTCAAATTCAAAATAATAATTCAAATTCAAATATTCAAATACAAATCTTTATCTCCCTTTCCATATTTTCTCTCTCCTTTGTAACTAAGAAATTCCATCTAGCTCGTTCATGGAGTATGTGTAACAGATCTAAATCTGTATCTTCCATTCTCTAAAATAACTTTAGATTTCTCTCCAATACTTGATTTGCGTAGAATATAATGAACTTGCACGGTCCGCTGCCTTGATAAGAGGTTCATGTGGTTTGCAGTAAATCAAGATAAAATATATATATTCAACAGGAAGTGAATTTGTAAAATAATTTATTCTTTTATTTAATTTTTTTTCTTTTTACAATTTAAACCTTAATATTTTAATTTTAGCACATTAAACTTTAATGTTTCTTCTTGTCCGGAAATTCTAATTCCAATTTCATGTCCAAAAGAAAATAAAAACACTACATAGGAAAGAGAGAGATAAGAGAGTGATCTGTAATGTAATGTTGATAACAAAACCTTCGTACTAAGGTTGTAAAACCCCAACTTTTTTTGAATAAAGATGAATTTTCTATAAATATTATTTTTGAATATTATGGAGTGAAATTGATATAATGTTATAGTTGTGGGTAATATTTATAAATTTTGCAAAGTACGCAAGTTGTTATATAATATTTGATTGGCTCTGGGAATATTCGTTTTAACAGGGAATATTAGATAACTAAGACAATCATTGGTGCACCTTAATAACAAAATTATTGTCGGATTGAGAAAACGATAAAAAAATACTTTATGAAAATAACGACGAAAGTTTTCACAATTAATAATGTTGAACTACTACGGTAGTAAAGTATAAGATGTCTGGCGTGGTTGCATAAGTAGCAATACAGTATTGATTATTAATGCTTACGTGAGAAGTCACTCAATTTTGCTTATTTTATGAACCCCCATTTATCCATTTTTTAAAATAATCGATAAAAAATTTTCTGTATATATAAGTATTATATATATATATATTAATTATATGGAGGGGCCCACGTTTGATAATGATGGGTGGGTGAAAGATTTTGGTGTTCACGGATGGGATTGGTATATATATATAAGATGTTAATAATGGTATATATATATATATATATATATATATATATATATATATATATATATACAATTATGCAAGACTTTTTTGTCACATAGAAAAGTTGGTCACGGGTGGTGGCGGCTTTTAATTTTTTTAATATAAATATATATTATAATAAGTTTTATTTTTTTAAAAATAGAATATATTATATTTTATTGTAAACCAATCTGAACCGTCCGTTTAAAAGTAAATCAATCTGGACCGTTCAGGAATTAGTTACTATACAATCCATTCTTCTATAAATAGAAGTTCATTCATTCATTATTTTCATACGAATTCACTGAAACTCTAGAGAGATAAACTGTAGAGAGAAAGAAGAAAAGTATTCTGCTACTTAACTACTCTTATATCCAGTTTCTTTTACGGTAAGGGATATTATTCTTTTGTATTCATGAAGAGAACTTCTGTTATTCCATTCCTTATTATTCGCATTGGAATAACTTTGTACATGTGGACTACCCTATACTTGGTGACATTCTTCTATTATTCCGCCTTTATTATTCATTTGGAATATCCTCGCTCAGACGTTTTTACGTGGGACCGGTTTCCTCTTTATTATTATTCTGTTGGATTATCCTGCTCATGCGTTTTACGCAGAACTCGATTAAATCCTTATTAGTATTCTCATTGAATAACTCGTCATGCCAAGTACCGCATGCATGGTGATTTCATTGTTATTCCATTTTTTATTATTCATTTGGAACATCCCGCTTGCGTCTTAATTTACCGACACCGTTCCGTTATTTAGTATCTCGTTGGAATAACTGTCTATGCGGAAATACCGCATGTATGGTGATTTCTTTGTTATTCCATTCTTTATTATACTCGGTTGGTTAAAGTTTTGACTTCTATACTCCATGAAATTAGTGGAATATCCTTGATAATCGCACTTCATCCGAAGATCTTTTCATAGAAATATTCTTCCGAGCATTCTTGAATTTTACTCTACAAAGCGAGATCATGTTGACAATTTGGACGTTATTGGTTCTTGGACAAATTAATTCTTGAACTTGTTTTATTGAATTCTTATATCATTGTCATCATCCTCCTATTTATATTTTTTGAAAGTCATACGTGGCTTTGTAGTGCATAGATGGACTTGGTATGATTATGACCGAGGATTATTGATTGTAATCATGACCGTAATATTACAAATGATGTGGTAAAAGTCCTCATTGGCCCGTAGTGCATTGATGGATAGTTGTTGGCATGATCATGACCATTAATGAATACACAAATATTCTTGGCTCAGTAGTGCATGGATAATTGTGGTCGTGATACTAAACAATATCCTTGGTCGTGAGTGCGGGGTGATTCGATGATGTGGATTATTTATTGTCGAGTCCCAATGATAAAAGTGATGAAAAACCTTTTAAATCATAAAAGATAGTAGATTTTATTCTCTACTGACTCTTTTAATGGATTGATTGTTCACCGCAGATTAAACTTGATGTTTGTTATATTGTATCAGACGTTTAACACTTTTTAAGGCTAATGATAATTTATTCGCATTATCTTAGTCATAATATTTCTTCATCGGGCTAGTTGAGCTCACCCTTTCTTTCTTTATTCTCTTGTGAAATGAGAATATAATTTGGAACGAGTCTGGGGAGCGGAGTGATGGTCCTAGATGGTGCATTAGTAGTCCTCACTATTCGTGAAATAGTGTGATAATAATTGTAATGAGGACTCCTTTTGAGTTTGTATACTCTCTAGTAGACAATATTTGTATTCAAACTCACGGTTTATGTTTTGTCGTATTGTATACGATAAGTTGTATTATTAAGTTGTATTTGAATTACGTACCATGTATCTGGCGACTCAAGATGGGTGATGTATACCTTATTTTGGGGGCGTCACAGTTGATATCAAAGCTTAGGTATATAATCTCTGGCTAAGATGTGAGACTAGAACTAGGAGGGGAGAGATGGGGAATTCTTTCGCTAGTATGACCTACTTAAATTTATTTTGTATTTAAATTAGTTGGTCAGAGTTTAGAGATAATATGTTATATGTCAACTAACCCTAGTTTTTGTGGCAAGATGTCTGAAAATGACATCCGAGAATGTTGAGAATAAGAATGGAGCACAAGAGACCGTTGAGTCTTCACATATCAATAATCGTGGATAATGTGCATCGAAGGCGACAATCCTCATGCAAAACAACAACACGGACCAAATGATGAATGATGGATTGTTCGGAGGCTTTTATGCAATTCATGCAACATCAAGCGAGAGGCTCTCATCCAAAATGTAGGTGGAAACATCGAAACTCTCTCGACCGGTCACCATTAAGCAGTTCAAGGAGCTGGGACCCACCGGAGTTTATTGGAGAGCCAAAACCACTTAAGGCGGAAGCATGGATAAAACAGATCACCAAGATATTTGATGTCTTGGGATGCTCCGAGGAGCAAAGGTTCCCTTCGCCACCTTCATGTTATTGCGTGAAGAGGCAGATTCTTGGTGGGAATCAGAAACGCACTACCGACTGGACTTGACTCTAAATGTCTTGGGAGAAGTTCCAAGAGCTATTCAACGATAAGTACTTTCACGAGAGTATTCGTCATATGAAAGAAGTGGAGTTTATCAAATTGGAACAAAACAATATGGACCGTGTCGTAATCTGAAGCTAAATTATGCGGAGTTATCCCGGTTCAGCATCCCATTTGGTCGATAATGAGGAGCGAATGACGCGAATGTTTTTAAGAGGTTTGAAACCGGAGATATGTCAATATCTTATTTCTCATAAACTGTGTTTGTACTCAGATGTTGTAAATAGGGCTCAGTTATTGGAGCGCGGTAAAGAGTCAACACAACCAAGAGAAAGCAGCCGGCAGCATGAAAGTACCAGTGGTATCAGTCATCGAAACTGTGACAACCCCAAAATAGGTCCATTCCATCCAACCCATTATGAGTCGCCAAATACATGGTAGAAAAAACAACTACAACTTTATTAATACAATTGTCATGCAAGATACGACAACACTTAAACTGTGAGTTTAAATACAAATATATACCAACTGTGACTCATGTCCCAACCGTGGATAGCACCTCATAATGACAACTTACATAAAGGTATAGTCGAAAACTGTTTTAGAAATTAAAATCTTTGGGAAGTGCTCAAGAAAACCTTCGTACATGGGAGGCCATGCGTCTAGGTTATTATAGATATCATATACCCACAAAATTATCCTTGGTTGACCCAATAGACCCCAAAGAAAAATGAGAAGATTACTATCATATTCTTCCCATTGGTGTGTCTTCTCTTGACATATCATTATATCCACCGTCTCTAATTGAGAATTATACTTCAACCAAACTCCAAGATTATATAGGTAGTGCTTGTATATATACTCAGCAAGTGGATGAGCATATCCTTGTCTTATGATGATACGAGGTTGTATGTCATTAGACATCTTGTATGATAGTGGCAAAACACCCTTCCAACGTTGGGTTCGCTTCACCCTATTTGATTCAACAAATATAACTACTAAATGATGACCAGATTCTATTCCCTGTTACCCCCGCTCAACCCAACCCGACTACACTCAGTATTACGAAAAGAATTGTGAAGCAAAAGGGTGAGCACAACTAGCTTCAATAAAAATATTATGACTAAAGATAATTAAATTATCAATAGCCTTCATCAATAATAAATCAGAGATTTAGAACATATGGTAGATGATAAAAATTTCAACCATAGTTGCAGCGGAATGAGCAATCCATTAGAAGAGTCAAATTGACCATAAAGTCTATTATCTTCTCCATGTTAAAAGTCCACCAACAATGTTTTATCCCTGTAACATCAATCAATAGTTCCTGTCCACATTCATATGAATTACTCATAATCATAATTGTGGTTCTAAATTCCTCTTCTCATCCAGGATAAAGATAATTTTCATCACCTGTCTTTACCTAAAACATCAAAGATCATAGTTATACCAAATCACAGTTCCTGTTCATAATCATAATAATAAATTCATCTTTGCACTACGGGCCAAAGATATTCAACAACATGTCATCTTTGCATTACAGGCCTAAGATATTCAACAAAAGGTCATCTTTGCACTACAGGCCAAAGATATTTAACAACAGGTCATCTTTGCACTACGGGCCAAAGATATTCAACAACATGTCATCTTTACCACTCTGGTGCCAAAGATATTAATATCTCAAAGAAATATATAATCATTTCGTAATTTATATAAACAATAATTATAACCATGTTGATCAATTCACCTTTACACTTAAGCTAAAGATATTCAATTATAAATTCAATGGTCACGATCATACTAATCACAATTCAACTTTTCACCATCGCCAAAGAGAACCCTAGTCATGATCATACCAATAATCTACCCATCTTTACACTCCAAAGTGAAAGAGAATTTCAACATCGTGGTTATAAAAATGTTATATATGATAATAAAATCAATATAATCAATACATAGTTTTAATCTTCGAGTAATATTCATAAATCAACTATAATTTGGTTAAAAAAGAAACCAATTTTTTGTAGTGAATAGTAATCGTGAATAAGTAACTCATGAATAGTAACCCGTCGTGAATAAGAATCGTGAATAGTAAATCGTGAATAGTAACTCATGAATAGTAACTCATGAATAGTAATCCCTACATGAAAAAGTTCCAAATTTGATAAAAAAGTTCAAACCAATATTTCTAAGATATGATATTGAAGAAATAATATCATTTATGAAGAAAATAATCTCTTACTATCTCTTACCTCAAAAAAGAAAGATTGGATTTGGAATAATTATTTGAACGAACTAGCATCAGATAGTAACACTCAAGATATTAAAATACTCACAAAAATACACTCGATAATATAGAGAGAAATAGAGAAAACTTCAGTTTCGGTGTGATTTTCAATTCTAACCTAAGACCCTATTTATAGAAAAATGCTTAGAACACTAAAGGTAAAATTTAATATAATATTAATATATATATTAAATTCTACGCACCTCTTCTTTGGTCAACAAATCAGCCACACATGTTCCAAAGACAACAAAAAACGTTTTTGTTAATTAAAACAATTAAAACTTCCAAAATCAATTATTTCAGAACTTCAGAACTTCAATAATTCATAATAAATAGCCCTTTTATCAGAAAATTCGAATGTCGCGACTTTTTATAGGAAATTCAATTATCTACAACTTTGAAGAAGAAAGTTTTTCCAAATTCCAAACAGAAATTGACCGAAATTCACATACGAACGATTTTACAGGCTATAATAAAATTTTAGTCAAGAAATGGCCCCACGAACATGTTTAACATGTTTTAAACAACTTTTGCAACAAAAATACTCTTTCTCTTCATATACTTATATATCCCACATTCATTGTAAAAAAATATCATCATTATTATATTATAATAATATAATAAAATATTATTTTATCAGAAAAGGTAAAATATCGATTTTCAACAATTGTCACTTTAAAAATTTTCTCCATCTATATCCACATAAAATGAATATTTTCCTTATCATATAAATCAATAATTAATTATTCACAAATAATATTACGAATCACAATAATGACAACCGTGCGGTCCAGGGAATGAGGGGGCTTTACAATAAGAATTTCTCCTTCATGGCCGCATGATTAGGTGACCAAACCTCTCCTTAGATGTAACTTTCTAGACATTGCCAATAATGTTATCTAATAATATTATTCGGATAATATGAATTATTGCTTCGATAATGAAAAATACTGTGTAGTGACCTTTATTAAAATAACAATAATATAAAATATCAACGCAATAATTATTGAATCATTAAAATACTTAACCGTAATTACTGTAACAATTATTGAGTAGTGCCTTCTTACGTAAGAATCAATAATTGGTACAATACCGCAAGTGCTACTACGCAACGACGCCAGACATCAGTATTTTAACCACCGGATATTCCAATGTTGTTAATCAGAATAACTACGTCGTTATTTACAAAAACTCCCTTTTGTCATTTTCTTCATCCGACAGTTATTCTATTATGGGGCCCCCTGAATGATCACTTGCTGTCAGTATGAATATTCCGACGTAAAGAATATTTCACGACCAAATGAATATTCCCCGATAGAAATAAATATTTTATAACCACTTGCATATTTTAAAAAAAATTTATATATCACCCTTAACTTTAACTTTTATTAATTTAACCATTTAGTGAATAGTAATTATAAGAAAAATTAAATACTTTTATTTCATAAAATTCGGGGTCTTACAGAAACGGTGACAACAAACGTGGAGGGAATCAACATGCCAGAAATGGTAACCACTTTGGTGGTAATCATGGTCAAGACAGTAAAAATGGACATTTCAAGGAAATGAGATTCAACAATGATGGAAGGACGTCAACACCAACACCCGTTGTTAAGGAAGGAGAACGACCACCTATCATATGCTTCAAATGCGGAGGGAGGACACATCGGTCAAATCGCGCGATGTCATTCAAAGCATGTTATAATTATGGAAGAGAAGATCACTTAGCCCAATTTTGTCGCTCACCAAGACAAGTTCAGCTGGGATGGAGGTACCAAAGGCCGTCTTAGAAAAGTCAAAGCCAGTAGTATAAGGGAGAGCGTTTTTGTTGTGACCTCCCGAAAGCAAAAACCCGAATGAGGTCATCACGGGTAAGTTTTATCATAAACTCTAAATAAGTCTATACCTTATTTGATATTGGGTTCTACCCATTCTTTTATTTCTCCTACTTGCGCTCAATGATTAAATTTGACTCAGGAGAAATTAGACTTTGACTTATCTGTAGAAACTCCGTTGGGAGAAACCTTCATTACATCCACCGCTTATAAGTCTTGTTTGGTTCAAATCGGTACTTCACATTATCTCTGTCGATCTTATTTCATTAAAATACTTGCATTTGACGTAATTCTAGGGATTGATTGGTTAACTACTCATCATGCAAAATTGATTATTTTCGTAAGATTATTAGTTTTCATATTCTAACCAATCATATGCTGAATTCAAGCCACCAAACCATTAAAATCAATCATCTTTGTCATCTCAAGCCATAAAGCTACTCGCTTATTGAAAAATGGATGTCAAGCTTTCTTAGCTCATGTCACGGATCTAAACAAAAATACGTCACCGTCTCAAGCCATAAACACTGAATTGGTTACCTTGGTATGAATGTTTGGCTAGAAACTGCACTATGAAAAAAACTACTACAGACACTTGTGTAAGGCCCCGAATTTTATGAAATAAAATATTCAATTTTTCTTATAATTACTATTCAAAGAAATGGTTAAATTGATAAAAGTTAAAGTTAAGGGTGATATATATAATTTTTTCAAAATAAAGAAAGTGGCTATAAAATATTCATTGTTGTTTTGAGAATATTCGTTTGGTCGTGGAATATTCTTTTTGTCGGGAATATCAAGACGACGACGCAATTTTTGTGTGGGCCCCATAACGGAAAGCGATTGGATGAAGAAAATGATAAATATAAGTTGTTTATAAATGACGGCGTAGTTTTTACCGTTAATACTGTTAAAATACTCGGTGGTTAAAACACAGTAGCACACATGTGACGCCCCCAAAATAGGTATACATCACCTATTCTGAGTTGTCAATACATGGTACAGAAATAACTACAACTTTATTATTACAACAAGAAAGCGTGAGTTTGAATACAAATATTATCTTCTGCACAATATCTATACTCAAATAAATCCTCATCACATTTATTGATACATTATTTTACAAAAATGGTGAGGACTACTAAACAATTCTTTCTAAAACCTTCATTCCATACCCAGACTGCAGCTTTCGCTTATATTCTCGCCTCCCGAGAAGAAAAATGGAACAAAAAGGAAAAGGGTGAGCTCAACTAGCCCAAAGAAAGAATATTATGACTAAGATAATATACAACAAATTATCGTTAGTCTTCAACAGGAAAATCTAATAGAATACAATAGACAACAAATTTTAAATCAATATTCGCAATGAAATAATAATTCATTAGAAGAGTTAAGTAGAAAATGCAAACTACTATCTTCTATGTATGAATTTAAAAGTTCATCGCTCTATCTTTTATCCCCGTAACATCAATCAATATACATCCTGAATCAAATATTCATCTTTGCACTATGTGCCAAAGATATTCATCGATTGGTCATGTTCATCTAAACACTGCTCATCTTTGCACTACTACCAAAGATATTCTTCAGAAATCATTCATCTTGCACTATGTGCCAAAGATATTCAATAATATCATCATTTAAGACCGAGGATGATGAAAATATTTTAAAAAAACGAATCCAAAGGAAACAAAATGACAAGGATTAAGGATTAAGGATTCGTACTTTGTTTTATCCATGTTCAAAAATACCTCAAAATGATCATAGTGGTGTAAAATTCAAGAATGATCAAAACATGGATACAATCAAAGCTAGTATCCGAGAATAGATATTTTGGACAAAAAGAAGAAATTTCATTTTTTAGGTGAATAGTGCATGATATCGTGAATAAGTAATCTCGACACCAAAAGATAGAAATTTCCCAAAAAAACATCTTCACGCTTCAGCTTAATAGTACTCGTGAATAAGAAACTCGTGAATAAGAACTCGTGAATAGTAACTCATGAATAAGAACTCATGAATAAGTAACTCCCCGACATGAAAAAGTTCCAAATTTGATAAAAAGTTCCAACCAATATTTCAAAGATAATGATATTGAAGAAATAATATCATTTGAGAAGAAATTAACATCCCTTACCTCGAAAGATTAAGACTTCTATTTGGAATAATGGGTATATAAGGTCAAGGAACTTGCACCGCCTAACAATACTCAAAGTATACTCAAAATACTCACAAGAATACGCTCGATAATATAGAGAGAAAACTTGAGTTTCGGTGTGATTTTCAATTCTAACCCAAGACCCTATTTATAGGAAAACGCTTAGAACACCAAAGCGTAAAATTTAATATAATATTAATATATATATTAAGATTTCTACGCCCACCTTCCTAGATCTGATTTCAGCTCATTATGCACATGTTGTAGCCCACAAAACAAACAAAAACGTTTTATTATTTAAAATATTTTAAACTTCCAAAATCAATTATTTTGAGCTTTCTAACTTCAATAATTCATAATAAATAGCCCTTCTATCAAAAAATTCGAATCTCGCGTGTTTTTATAGGAAATTCAATTCTCTACAACTTGCGTAAGAAAGTTTTTCCAAATTCCAAAATGAAATTGATCGAAATCCACAAACGGGGATTTTTTATGTGCTATAATCAAATTTCAATAATAAACGGGGTCCATCGACATGTTTAACATGTTTTAAACATTTATTGCAACAAAAATACTCTTCCTCCTCAGATACTCATATATCCCACATTCGTTGTAAAATATCACAATTATTATATTATTAAAATATAATAATATATTTAAAAGAATTATTTTATCGTAAAAGATAAAATTTCAATTTTCAACAATTGTCACATTAAAATTTTTCTCCATCTATATCCACATAAAATCCATATTTTCCTCATCATATGAATCAATAATTAATTATTCACAAATAATATTACGAATCACAATATCGACAACCAGTGCGGTTGCAGAAAGAGGGGCTTTCCAATAAGAATTTCTTCACTTGGCGGCGCAATTAGGTGACCAAACCTCTTCTTAGATGTAACTTTCTAGACATTGCCAATAATTGTATCTAATAATATTATTCAGATAATATGAATTATTGCTTCGATAATGAAAAATACTTGTGTAATGACAATTATCAAACAACAACAATATAAAATATCAACGTTAAAGAATTATTAACTCAATAAAATAATCGAATAAAGAAATATCGTAACCATTATTGAGTAGTGCCTTTCACGTAAGAATCAACAATTGGTGCAATACTGCGTGTGCTATCGTGTGTTTTAACCACCGGGTATTTTAACGAAGATAATGCGCAGAACTTTATAGTCTATTGACTCTTCTAATGGATCGCTCATTCCACGCAACTATGGTTGAAAAGTTTTATCATCTACCATATGTTCTAAATCTCGATTTATTCTTGATGAAGACTATTGATAATTTATTTATCTTTAGTCATAATATTCTTTTTATCGAGCTAGTCAGGTTTCACCCTTTTGTTTCATAATTCCTTTCTGTGTAATAAAAGTGTATTTGGGTCGAGCGGGGATAAGCGAGGAATAGAATGGTGGTTTATAGATGTTGAGGGTGAGGTGAATTTAACTTGGAAGGGTGTTTTGTGTGAGACCTCGATTTTATCAATAAAGATTTTAATTTTGTTAAAATAATTTTTAATATTATAGTGTGAATTTAAGATAATATTATAGTTGTGGGTAGTATTTATAAATTTTGCAAAGTATGCAAGTGGTTATATTATATTCGATTGGTTGGGAATATTCGGTTTAAGAGGAATATTCGCATAACTACTCAATCATTGGTGGACCCCACAATGTAATTATCATTTGATCGAGAAAACTACAAAAATATTTTATTGAAATAACGGCGGAAGTTTTACCGTGGTTACCGTTGAACTACTTTCAGTAGTAAAAGTAATAAAGAATAACGTGTGGTTGCATAAGAAGCACACCTGCATTGATTATTGATGCTTATGTGAGAAGTCACCGGTTTGATTCCATTATTGTCGATTAATAATATGAATTATTATAAGCGATAATGGACGTTTTGTTTTATTCGTATTATTAACGTAATAAAATGTAAACATCTTTTATATAAAATAGAATACTTTATTAAAGTTATTCTATAAATAGAATATATTATATTTTATTACGCATAGTGTTGCGTATAGTGTTTTGCATAGTGTTTTGCATAGTATTGTGCATAGTGTTTTTGCATAGTAAAATGTTTTTATATAAATAGAATATATTATATTTTATTTAAAAGATTTTTCTTTAAATATGGACCGTCGATTAAAGTAAATCAATGGACCGTTCATGGATTAATTCTTATGCATTCCATTTTCCTATGAATGAAGCTCATTCCTTCATTATTTTTTTATTTAATTCATTGAAACTACAGAGAGAAAAGCTATAGAGAAAATTATAGAAAGAAGAAAAAGATATTCGCTACTTCACTACTTCTATATTCGGTTTTTTACGGTAGGGTGTTATTCTTTCTTCTTGAAGAGAACTTCATTATTCCATTCATTATTATTCATTTGAATAACTTTGTAAAAGTGGCATACCCTATACATAACTGTGATACGCTAGATACCCTATACTTGGTGAAATCCTTATGTTATTCCATTGCTTATTATTCATTGGAATAACTCATACGCCGGTTTACCCTATACTTGGTGACATTCTTCTATTATTCTCGTTGGAACATCCCATCATGTGTTTTACACCGGACCGGTTCCGCTTTTTTATTATTCGTTGGAACATCTCGTGCATGTGTTTTACACCGGACTGGTTAAAATCTTTATCATTCTCGTTGGAATATCCTATCGTGTGTTTTACACCGGATCCGGTTCCATCTTTATTATTCTGTTGAACATCCCGCTTTGTGAATTTCACCCCGACCTAGTTCCGTTATTATTATTCATTGAATAACCTGCCTGTCGCCAAGTACCGCATGCATGGTGATTTCTTTTGTTATTCCATTCTTTATTATACCCGGTTGGTTAAAACTTTGACTTCTATACTCCATGAAATTAGTAGAATATCCTTGATATTTGCGTTTCATCCAAAGATCTTTTCACGGAAATATTCTTCCGATCATTCTTGAATTTTACTCACTTAAACAAAGATCATGTTGACAATTTGGACGTTAATAATTCATGGATTAAATAATTCTTGAACTTGTTTTATTGAATTATTATGTCATTGTCATCATCCTCATGTTATATTATGTTATCTTTGGCTTACGTGCATAGATGAACTTAGTATGATTATGACCGAGGATCAATCGGTATAATCATGACTTGATATAAAAGATGTGACAAAAGTCCTCGGTTATTCGTAATGCGTTGATGGATAGTTTTTGGTATAATTATGACTGTGTGTGATTCGGTATAGTCATGACCATTGATAACTTGATGAAAATCCTTGACCGTGGTACATGGATGATTAGATGTGGTGGTTTATTTATTAAGCTGAGTCTCAGCGATAAAAATTGATGAAAACCTTTTAAAACCTAAAAGATAGTAGACTTTATTCTCTACTTGACTCTTTTTAATGGATTGCTTATTCCGCCGCAGCTTAAACTTGTTGTCTATTGTATTTTATCGGTTTAATCTTTGTTGAAGGCTAATGATAATTTATTCGCATTATCTTAGTCATAATATTTCTTCTTGGGCTAGTTGAGCTCACCTTTTCTTTCACCGCTCTCTTGTGAAATGAGAACATAACCGGGACGAGCTGGAGAACGTAAGTAATGGTCCGCAGGATAGCATTAGTAGTCCTTACTATTCGTGAAATAGTGTGATAATAGTTGTAATGAGGACTCCTTTTGAGTTTGTATAATATCTAGTAGACAATATTTGTATTCAAACTCACGGTTTATGTCAGTATTGTACCATGCATGTTATATTAGTAAGTTGTATTTGAATTTATGTTCCATGTAAGTGGCGACCCAAGATGGGTGACGATACCTAATTTTGGGGGCCACAATGGTATATCGAGCTTAGGATATGATCCCGGCTAAGATGCGAGATAAGAACAAGGAGGGAGAGACGGGAAATTCTTCGCTAGTATGACCTACCTAAGTTTATTTGGTATTTAATTGGCTCACGTAGTATAGGATAATATGTGATATGTTAATTAACCCTTATTTTGTGACGGTGTTTGAGAATGACATCCGAAAATGCCGAGATAAGCAATGAAGCACACATGAGAGTGTTGATTCAAATTTCAAACAAAAGGTAACGACCAACAACACGATAATAATAATCTTCTTGGTGGCAATCGGCTATCGAAGCAATGATAACCATCGGGGAAATTATCATGCTAAGAATGGTAACCACTTGATTGGTAATCATGGCAAAGATAATAGAAGTGGAAATTTCAACAAGAGAAGGTCATTTAGCTCGATTTTGTCGATATAGTGAAGTCAAGTCCATTTGGGATAGTGGCACCAAAGGCGGATACGGAAAAAACAAAGTCGGTGGTTTCAGGAAGAGCGTTTTTCGTGACTTCTCAAAAAAGTGGGTAACCCGAACGAAGTTAGCACAGGTTAGTTAATTATAAATTCTCATGAAGTCTATACCTTATTAGATACCTGTTCTACCCATTCTTTTATCTCTCTTTGCTTTGCGTTCAACGTTTAAATTTGACTCCGGAGAAATTAGACTTTGATTTATCTATTAAAACTTCGTTGGGAGAAACCTTTGTTACCTCTACTATTTATTAATCTTGTTTGGTTCAAATAAACATTTTCACGTTACCTGTCGATCTTATCTTTTTGAAAATATTTGCCTTTGATGGGATTTTAGGAATCAATTGGTTAACTACTCATCATTCTTTTCGTAAGGTTGTTAGCTTTTATATTCATAACCAAACTACTAAAGTCAATTATTGTCATATCAAGCCATAAGTAAAGAGCCCCGAACCTTTCGTTGTTGACTTCTTTGTGTGGAATTCACCGCCGGACTTTTCAGAGGCGACATCGTGAATGAAGATGACAAGTTTATAGGTATCATTGTGAGGTGCTATCTAGGTTAAGGGATAGAAGTCACAGTTGGTATCAATGTGACGATTATCCAAGTCTTGGATGAGAGTCACGATTTTGAATGATATTTCTATTATTAATAAATTTTCCGGCGTATTCATGAAGACTTCTTAGCCTACTTAGAGCGTGAAATCGAATTTTGTATTGACCCCAAAGACAAAACCCATTTCTTAAACCTCAAATATTTCGTCAACTAAAAGGATCATTTACGAGGATTATGATGAAAGTCATAATAAAAGCATTGGACTAATGAAAATCATGGGTATATGAAGTATTAGTAAGTGTTATGATGAGTTATGTTGGTTATTATGTGAAAACATGAAAGTTTCTTAGAAATCACAAAAGTTGAAAATCGATTTTGGTGAAAACGTAATATGAAATTCAATTGACCATATCTCCTATTATATTTTGAATTTTGAGTGTGGTCAAGTCCTAGAGTTAGATCTATGAGTTACCTAACTAATCCAAGTGGAATTACTGGAAAAGGTGTTGTAGATTTTTGTGTGGACTGATTTTAGCAAAGGAGGCCAAAGCTATAAATTTCAAAAATGCTACTGCCCAGAAACTTTAAGGGGCTGTTTCGGCCACTTAAATTATGAGAAAAATTCTGGCCTTTTGGGACATGAAAGTATATGGTATAAAGTACCTCCTGTCCAAAAATGAGCTCATTCTGACTTAAAATGAGCAAGTTATGACTATTTCAATATTTAGGTTTTTCCGACGAAAAATGCTATAACCGAAGTTCTATAACTCCGATGACCATGAAATTTAAACTGGAAGATCACGTTAACATGTGTAAGGTCCTGCCAAGATTTGGGAATTTTTGGAGTTAAACTTGAGGTAGCTAATTTCTTAAGAAATTAATTAGAAATTGATTTTTGAAAAATAGTAAATGAATTTTAAAAATTCGAGAAAAATATATTTTCATCATGGGACTATATTATGCTAAATCCCAGAAAAGAAATATTTTTGGGACTGATTTGGTATTTTTCATGAAAATAGTTTAGTTACTGAATATATGAGTTAAATATGTTATGTGAAGTAACAAAGTTGAAAATAAGATTTTATGGCTAAAGAATCCTATATATAGAGTATATGCATATTTTTTGAGAGATTTGATAATTGGTGATGATATCTTATGAGTATGGCATTTTGAATGATTAAATGCATTATATGGTAAAGCGTAAACAATTAAGATAAATTGTTTATAAATTTAAGAAGTGATTAAAATATTATTATAATATTAATGTTATTAGATTATGAGATTATTAAGTGATTGATAACATGGGGATATTCTTGAACTCGGATAAATTATATTATAAATGTTTAATATTTATCCTTTATCTCATTTGATTGATTCTTTATATCATTATCCTCACGTTTATATTACGTTGAAAGTCATTTGTGTTCTGTAGTGCATAGATGGACTTGGTATGATTATGACCACGGATTATTTAAGATAATCATAACTTAGTAATTGAAAACACAATTATCTTTGGTCAGTAGTGCATGTATAATTTGTGGTCGTGATATTAATGAATACACAATTATCTTTGGTAGTAGTGCATGGATAATTTGTGGTTGTGATCTGAAATGAATACACAATTATCTTTCGTAGTAGTGCATGGATAATTTGTGGTCGTGATACTAATGAATACACAATTATCTTTGGTCAGTAGTGCATGGATAATTTGTGGTCGTGATACTTAATGAATACACAATTATCTTTGTCAGTAGTGCATGGATAATTTGTGGTCGTGATACTTAATGAATACACAATTATCTTCGCCGTAGTAGTGCATGGATAATTTGTGGTCGTGATACTAATGAATACACAATTATCTTTGGCCAGTAGTGCATGGATAATTTGTGGTCGTGATACTTAATGAATACACAATTATCTTTGGTAGTAGTGTATGGATAATTTGTGGTCGTGATCTTAATGAATACACAATTATCTTTCGTCAGTAGTGCATGGATAATTTGTGGTCGTGATACTAATGAATACACAATTATCTTTGGTCGTAGTGCATGGATAATTTGTGGTCGTGATCTTAATGAATACACAATTATCTTTGGTCAGTAGTGCATGGATAATTTGTGGTCGTGATACTAATGAATACACGATTATCTTTGGTCAGTAGTGCATGGATAATTTGTGGTCCCGATACTAATGAATACACGATTATCTTTGGTCCGTAGTGCATGGATAATTTGTGGTCGTGATACTAATGAATACACGATTATCTTTGGTAGTAGTGCATGGATAATTCGTGGTCGTGATACTAATGAATATCCTCGGCCCGTAGTGCGTGGATGATTCGATGATATGGATTAATTATTGAGTGAGTCTCAAAGAATGAAATATTAATTCATGGATGTGGTAAAAGTCATCTTTGGTCAGTAGTGCATTGATAGACTTGGTATGATTATGACCACGGATTATTTCGGTATAATCATGACCGTAATTGAAAACACGAATATCCTTAGCAAGAAGGTGCATGAATAATTCATGGTCGTGATACTATTATTAAGTCGAGTCTCAAAGATTATTGGTTTTATAAATTGTATATCTTTGGCTGTAGCAAAAGATGAATTGTTAATGAATATCTTTGGTAGGATTACAAAGATGAATTTAATGTTTTCAACGATAAAGGTATTCAAGGTATTCTCACCTCTTTATCATACCGGTATCGTATACCCTAATTTCGAGGGCTTAAATTTATAAGGAGGGAATTGTGAGACCCCAGATTTTATCAATAAAGATTTAAATTTTGTTGAAATAATTTTTTAATATTATGGTGTGAATTTAAGATAATATTATAGTTGTGGGTAGTATTTATAAATTTTGCAAAGTATGCAAGTGGTTATATTATATTCGATTGGATTGGTGGGAATATTCGGTTTAGCGAGAGAATATTCGCATAACTACTCAATCATTGGTGGACCCCATTAATGTAATTATTGTCGGATTGAGAAAACGACAAAAATATTTTATTGAAATAACGGCGGAAGTTTTACCGTGGTTCTTGTTGAACTACTTCCTTAGTAAAAAAAGTACAAAGAATACGTGGTTGGTTGCATAAGAAATAGTACGGTATTGATTATCGATGCTTGCTTATGGAGAAGTCACCGGTTTGATTCCATTATTGTCGATTAATAATATGAATTATTATAATGATAATGACGCTTTTGTTTTATTCAGATTATTAACGTAATAAAATGTAAACATCTTTTATATAAAATAGAATACTTTATTAAAGTTATTCTATAAATAGAATATATTATATTTTATTATGCATAGTATTTTGCATAGTGTTTTGCATAGTATTGCATAGTGTTTGTATAGTAAAATGTTTTATATAAATAGAATATATTATATTTTATTTAAAAGATTTTTCTTTAAATATGGACCGTCGATTAAAGTAAATCAAACTGACTGCTCATGGATTAATTACTTATGCATTCCATTTTCCTATAAAATAAGCTCATTCCTTCATTATTTTCTTATTTAATTCATTGAAACTCAGAGAGAAATTATAGAGAAGTTTATAGAGAGAAAATTATAGAAAGAAGAAGAGTATTCTCGCTACTTCACTACTTCTATATTCAGCATTTTTTTACGGTAGGGTGTTATTCTTTCTTCTTGAAGAGAACTTCGTTATTCCATTCATTATTATTCATTGAATAACTCCGTAAAAGTGGCATACCCTATACATAACTCGTGTATATGGCAGATACCCTATACTTGGTGAAATCCTTATGTTATTCCATTGCTTATTATTCATTGGAATAACTCAGTATAATGCTTTGATTTACCCTATACTTGGTGGCATTCTTCTATTATTACATTGGAACATCCATGCTCATGTGTTTTACACCGGACTGGTTCCGCTTTTTTATTATTCTCATTGGAACATCCCGTCATGTGTTTTACACCGGACCGGTTCCGTCTTTATCATTCGTTGGAATATCCTATCGTGTGTTTTACACCGGATCCGTTCCATCTTTATTATTCTCGTTGGAACATCCCGCTTTGTGAATTTCACCGACCTAGTTCCGTTATTATTATTCTCGTTGAATAACTCGCATGCAAGGCAACCGCATGCATGGTGATTTCTTTTGTTATTCCATTCTTTATTATACCCGGTTGGTTAAAACTTTGACTTTTATACTCCATGAAATTAGTAGAATATCCTTGATATTTACGTTTCATCCAAAGATCTTTCACGAAAATATTCTTCCGATCATTCTTGAATTTTACTCACGTAAACAAAGATCATGTCGACAATTTGGACGTTAATAATTCATGGATTAAATAATTCTTGAACTTGTTTTATTGAATTATTTTGTCATTGTCATCATCCTCATGTTATATTATGTTATCTTCGCTTACGTGCATAGATGAACTTAGTATGATTATGACCGAGGATCAATCGGTATAATCACGACTTGATATAAAAGATGTGACAAAAGTCCTCGGTGGCTCGTAATGCAAATGATGGATAGTTTTTGGTATAATTATGACGGGGGTGATTCGGTAGATAGTCATGACCATTGATAACTTGATGAAAATCCTCGACCGTGGTACATGGATGATTAGATGTGGTGGTTTATTTATTGTCGAGTCTCAAATGATAAAATTGATGAAAACCTTTTAAAACCTAAAAGATAGTAGATTTTATTCTCTACTTGACTCTGTTAATGGATTGCTTATTCACCGCATTAAACTTGTTGTCTATTGTATTTTATCGCTTAACACTGTTGAAGGCTAATGATAATTTATTCGCATTATCTTAGTCAAAATTTTTTTTTATCTTGGGCTAGTTGAGCTCACCTTTCTTTCACCGTTTCTTCGTGAAATGAGAACATAGCCGGGACGAAGCCTGGAGAACGTAAGTAATGGTCCGAGAGGATAAGATTAGTAGTCCTTACTATTCGTGAAATAGTGTGATAATAGTTGTAATGAGGACTCCTTTTGAGTTTGTATAATATCTAGTAGACAATATTTGTATTCAAACTCACGCTTTATGTCGTATTGCATACCGGCACGCTTATATTAGTAAGTTGTATTTGAATTTATGTTCCATGTAAGTGGCAACCCAAGATGGGTGACGTATACCTAATTTTGGGGGCGTCACATTTTGCCACTATCATACAAGATGTCTAATGACATACAACCTCGTGTCATCATAAGACATGGTGTTGCTCATCCACTTGCTGAGTATATTTACAAGCACTACCTATATAATCTTGGTGTTTGTTTGGAGTATAATACCCAATTAGAGACAGTGGAGATAATGATATGTCAAGAGAAGACTCACCATTGGGAAGAATATGATAGTAATCTTCTCTTTTTTTCTTTGGGGTCTATTGGGTCAACCAAGGATAATTGCGTGGCCATATGATATCTACCATAACTTAAAAGCATGGCCTCCCATGTATTTAATGTTTTCTTGAGCACTTCCCAAAGATTCTAATTTCTAAAACAGTTTTTTGACTATACCTTTATGTAAGGTGTCATTGTGACGTGCTACAGTTGGTATATATTTGTATCCAAACTCAAAACATATGTGTTGTTGTATTTTGCACGACAATTGTTGTAATAAAGTTGTAGTTGATTTTCGTATCATATATTTGGCGACTCGGAATGGGTTGGATGGAATGGACCTATTTTGGGGTTGTTACAACTACTACTACTACTACTACTACTACTTATCACTGCTTCCTCCACGGTACTACTTGTGAGACCCCAGATTTTATGAATAAAGATTTAATTTTCTCGAAACATTTTTTAAAATTATGGAGTAAATTTGATATAATGTTATAGTTGTGGGTAATATTTATAAATTTTGCAAAGTAAGCAAGTTGTTATAAAATATTCGTTTGGTCGGGGAATATTCGTACCAAGACAATCATTGGTGGACCCCATAATGTAATTATTGTCGGATTGAGAAAGCGACAAAAATACTTTATGAAAATAATCATGAGGTGTTACCGTTTAAAACCGTTGAACTACCATTAGTAAAAGTACAAGATGATGTCGGTGCATAAGTTGCATAGTAGCACACAGTATTGATTATTGATGCTTACGTGAGAAGTCACAAATTATACTCAATTATTGCTATGAGAATTCTTTGATCATATCTCTTATATTATTGATTCAATTATTGTCACAGTATCATTTGTATAATATGTTATATTATTAAATCAATAATTGAGACTACAAGTTATAAATGATTAATAATTGTTGAAAGATTAAATATGTGTTGATTAAAAATAAAATGATTTGTGGTAATATTTATTCAATCCTTGATGTGTATAAAGAGTCTATTATGAGACGTTTGTGGTAAGTTTGGTTATTTTATGGGGGGGCCATATGTCATCATCTAAGAGTCTCTTCGTCAATAGTAATTACCTTTGTCAATAGTAATTACCTTTACCAGACGTCGAACCAATTGTCGTTTTACATTACAGGCGTCGCACCAATTATCGTTTCACATTACAAGCGTCGAACCAATTGTCGTTTCACATTACAGGCATCAAACCACTTGGTGTTTCACATTACAGGCATCAAACCACTTGGTGTTTCACATTACAGGCGTCAAACCACTTTTCTTTTCACATCACCAGTCGTCAAGCCACTTGCCTTTTCTCATTTCAAGTGCTAAGCTAGAAATATTCTATAAATAGAGGCCTAGTGCTTAATTATTTTCACTTAATTCATTCAAGCCGTAGAGAGAGAAAGTATAGAGAGAATAAGAGAGAAAGAAGAAGAGTATATTCGTTACTACACTATCGCAGATTCAATCTCCTACTAATGTAAGGGTGTTATTCTTTCTTATTCATGAAGAGAACTGTTGTTATTCCATTGCTTATTTTACGGTGGAATAACTTGTATACGCATGGTTTACCCTATACTTGGTGACATTCTTCTATTATTCATTGGAACATCCTGCATGTGTTTTACACAGGACCGGTTCCGTCTTTATTATTCTATTGGAACATCTTGTTTGCTGCAAATTTTGCACGACACGGTTCCGTTATTATTATTATTCATTTGAATAACGCCTATGCCAAGTACCGCATGCATGGTGATTTCTTTTGTTATTCCATTCTTTATACTCGGTTGGTTAAAGTTTTGACTTCTATACTCCATGAAATTAGTAGAATATCCTTGATATTTGCGCTTCATCTAGTATCTTTTCATGGAAATATTCTTCTGATCATTCTTGAATTTTACTCTACAAAACAGTATCATGTTGATAATTTGGACATTATTAGTTTCTGGATAAATTAATTCTTGAACTTATTTTATTGAATTCTTATATCATTGTCATCATCCTCATGTTTATATTATGTTGAAAGTCATATGTGGTCTGTAGTGCATAGATGAATTTAGTATGATTATGACCAGGAATTATTCGGTGTAATCATGACCGTAATGTTACAAATGATGTGGTAAAAGTTATCATTGGCCCGTAGTGAATTGATGGACAGTTGTTGGCATGATCATGACCATAAATGAATACACGAATGTCCTCGGGTCAGTAGTGCATGGATAATTTATGGTCGTGATACTAAAGAATATCATCGTCAGTAGTGCAGGGGTGATTCGATGATGTGGATTATTTATTAAGTTGAGTCCCAAATGATAAAAGTCATGAAAAACCTTTTAAATTATAAAAGATAGTAGATTTTATTCTCTACTTGACTCTTTTAATGGATTGTTTGTTCATTGCAGCTTAAACTTGATGTTGTTATATTTTATCGGTTTAACATCGTTGAAGGCTAACGATAATTTATTACTCGCATTATCTTAGTCATAATATTTCTTATCGGGCTAGTTGAGCTCTCACCCTTTCTTTCATCGTTCTCTTTAGGAAATGAGAACATAAAGAGGGACTAGTCGGGAACCTGAGTGACGGTCTGCAGGATAGCATTAATAGTCCTCACTATTTCGTGAAATAGTGTGTTAATAATTGTAATGAGGACTCCTTCGAGTTTGTATAATCTCTATTAGACAATAATTGTATTCAAACTCACAGCTATGTTTTTGTAGTATTGTATACCGATAGTTATATTAGTAAGTTGTATTTGAATTTTGTACCATGTATCTGACGACCCAAGATGGGTGATGTATACTGTGACGCCCCCAAAATAGGTATACATCACCTATTCTGAGTTGTCAATACATGGTACAGAAACAACTACAACTTTATTATTACAACAACAAGAAACTGTGAGTTTGAATACAAATATTATCTTCTAGACAATATCTATACTCAAATAAATCCTCATCACATTTATTGATACATTATTTTACAAAAATGGTGAGGACTACTAAACAATTCTTTCTAAAACCTTCATTCCATACCCCGACTGCATCTCGCTATATTCTCGCCTCCCCGAGAAGAAAAATGGAACAAAAAAAAAAGGGTGAGCTCAACTAGCCCAAGAAAAGAATATTATGACTAAGATAATATACAACAAATTATCGTTAGTCTTCAACAGGAAAAATCTAATAGAATACAATAGACAACAAATTTTAAATCAATATTCGCATTGAAATAATAATTCATTAGAAGAGTTAAGTAGAGAATGCAAACTACTATCTTCTATGTATGAATTTAAAAGTTCATCGCTCATCTTTTATCCCCGTAACATCAATCAATATACATCCGAATCAAATATTCATCTTTGCACTACTGTGCCAAAGATATTCATCGATTGGTCATGTTCATCTAAACACTGCTCATCTTTGCACTACTACCAAAGATATTCTTCAGAAATCATTCATCTTGCACTACAAAAGCCAAAGATATTCAATAATATCATCATTTAAGACCGAGGATGATGAAAATATTTTTAAAGAAACGAATCCAAAGGAAACAAAATGACAAGGATTAAGGATTAAGGATTCGTACTTTGTTTTATCCATGTTCAAAAATACCTCAAAATGATCATAGTGGTGTAAAATTCAAGAATGATCAAAACATGGATACAATCAAAAGCTAGTATCCGAATAGATATTTTGGACAAAAAGAAGAAATTTCATTTTTCTATGAATAGTGTCAGATACGTGAATAGGCCAGTATATACGTGAATAAGAATCTCGATACCAAAAGATAGAAATTTCCCAAAAAAAACATCTTCACGCTTCACTTAATGTAGACTCGTGAATAAGAACTCGTGAATAAGAACTCATGAATAGTAATTCGTGAATAAGAACTCATGAATAGTAACCCGACATGAAAAAGTTCCAAATTTGATAAAAAGTTCCAACCAATATTTCAAAGATAATGATATTGAAGAAATAATATCATTTGAGAAGAAATTAACATCCCTTACCTCGAAAGATTAAGATTTCTAATTGGAATACCTGTATATAGTCAAGGAACTTGCACCGCCTAACAATACTCAAAGTATACTCAAAATACTCACAAGAATACGCCGATAATATAGAGAGAGAAAACTTCATTTCATTGTGATTTTCAATTCTAACCCAAGACCCTATTTATAGGAAAATGCTTAGAACACCAAAGCGTAAAATTTAATATAATATTAATATATATATTAAGATTTCTACGCCCACCTTCCTAGATCTGATCTCAGCTCATTATGCACATGTTCTAGCCCACAAAATAAACAAAAACGTTTTTATTATTTAAAATATTTTAAACTTCCAAAATCAATTATTTTGAGCTTGAACTTCAATAATTCATAATAAATAGCCCTTCTATCAGAAAATTGAATCTCGCGTGTTTTTATAGGAAATTCAATTTCTACAACTTTGCGTAAGAAAGTTTTTCCAAATTCCAAAAAGAAATTGATCAAATCCACAAACGGGATTTTACATGCTATAATCAAATTTCAACCAATAAATGGGGTTCATCGACATGTTTAACATGTTTTAAACATTTATTGCAAAAAAAATACTCTTCCTCCTCAGATACTCATATATCCCACATTCGTTGTAAAAATATCACCATTATTATATTATTAAAATATAATAATATATTTAAAAGAATTATTTTATCGAAAAAGATAAAATTTCAATTTTCAAAGAATTGTCACATTAAAATTTTTCTCCATCTATATCTACATAAAATCCATATTTTCCTCATCATATGAATCAATAATTAATTATTCACAAATAATATTACGTAATCACAATATCGACAACCAAAGTTCCCAGGAAAGAGGGGCTTTCCAATAAAAATTTCTTCTTCTTCATGCGCCGCAATTAGGTGACCAAACCTTTACTTAGATGTAACTTTCTAGACATTGCCAATAATGTTATCTAATAATATTATTCAGATAATATGAATTATTGCTTCGATAATGAAAAATACGTGTAATGACAATTATCAAACAACAAAGAATATAAAATATCAACACAAAAGAATTATTAACTCAATAAAATAATCGAACAAGAATTATCGTAACCATTATCGAGTAGTGCCTTCTTACGTAAGAATCAACAATTGGTGCAATACTGGTGCTATCGTGTTTTAACCACCGGTATTTTAACAAAGATAATTGTGAATAACTACGCCAAGTTATTTTTAAACCACTTATATTTGTCGTTTTCTTCATCCAATCGCTTTCAAGTTATGGGGCCCACATGGTCAGTCGCTAATCGTCGCATTTAATATTCCACGACCAAACTAATATTCCGCATGACAACAATGAATATTTTATAACCACTGCTTATTTTGAAGTATTTATGTATTTTACCCCTAACTATCCACATTAATCACATCAACCCTTACTATTTCAAAATAATAAATAGAGAAAATTAAATTTTATTAATAATAAGTTGGGGTCTTACAACCTCTCCTCCTTATGAAATTTCGATCCTCGAAATTGGACGACGCACTGTGTGTTTCAAAAGGTGAGGATACATCGCTTTCATTTCCGTTTCCAATTCCTGTGTCATTTCCTCTATAGCATGATTCCTCCACAAAACTTTAACTTGTGGTATGACCTTTCATGGCGTGGGACATGCTCCTTCCTATCCAAGATCTTGACAGTACCTCCTCATACGTTAAGTCTTCTGGCTATTTCGTCTGGTTCTAATTCTATAACGTGGTTGGTCTTTCACATATTTCTGAAGTATGAGATATGTGAAAGTCATTATGAACACGTAGACATACTGGAGGTAACGCAAGTCTATAGGCTACATTTCCTACTCGGTCAAGAATTTGAAATGGACCAATAAATCGTGGATCGAGCTTTCCTCTCTTCCCAAATCTTGTAACTCCCTTCCATGGAGCAACTCGCAATAATACATGATCCCTACACTAAATTCCACGTCCTTTCGATGAAGATCCGCATAACTCTTTTTGTCGATCTTGTGCCGCTTTGTATACGTTGTCGAATCATTTGGATCTTTTCCGTAGTCATACGCATTCAACTCGGGTCCCAACAAAGTGTTGCTTCACCCACCTCGTCCCAACATACCTGGAGAGCGACACTTTCGTCCATATAATGCTTCAAATGGAGCTACACCTATACTTGCTCGATAACTGTTGTTGTAGGAGAATTCCACCAATGGTAAATACTTATCCTAACCGCTTGAAGTTCAGGACACAGAGTCTTAATAAATCTTCAAGAGTTTGAATAGTCCTTTTCGATTGTCTCGTCCGTTTGAGGATGGTATGCCAATCGAATCAGAACTGCGCCCATAGCTTTTTTGCAAGCTAACCCAAAATCTTGAAGTGAATCTTGGGTCACGATCCGAAACTATGGATACAGCATGCCATGCAACCTCACAATCTCATTCACGCATATACTAGCAAGACGTTCAAGTGAATAAGTCTCCGTGATTCGGCAAGAAATGAGCAGACTTAGTTAATCTATCAACAATAACCCAAATAGCATTGATGCCCTAAGAAACCGTAGGAAGACCCAGAAACTTAAATCCATGGTAATGTGTTCCCACTTCCATTTCGAATCTCAAGTGGTTGCAAGCGGACCCTTAGGTACTAGATGTCTACTTTACACGCGTTGACAAGTTAAACACATTGAGATAAACTTTGCAATCTCTCTCTTCATATTATTCCACCAAAATGTATGTCGAAGATCACGATACATTTTAGTACTTCCAAGATGGATTGCAAATGGTGTATTGTGTGCCTCCATCATAATCTTGTACTTCAAATCGTAGTCGTTAGAACACAAAGTTCAGAGTGGACTCAAGTATTCCTTCTTCATCAATTCTCGCCCCGGAATAGCTCCTTCTTGTACATTTTTCTTCTTCATACGACGGCTCCAAGATTGCCGGTGGCTCGAGCAACCTTAATTTTTTCTATTAAAGTTGGCTCTGTCGCGATACTTGACATCATCGCACTCGTTCTCGATATGATCTTCTACTCAACGCGTTAGCTACCACGCTCGCTTTTCCGGGATGGTATGAATAGTGTGGTCGTAGTCTTTCAATAGCTCGAGCCAACGTCGCCGCCGCATGTTGAGTTCTTTTTGAGTGAAGAAATATTTAAGGCTTTTATGGTCCGAATATATCTCCACTTTCTCCCCATATAGATAGTGCCTCCATATCTTTAAGCGTGAAAACGATCGCCGCTAACTCTAGATCACGTAGTAGGATAATTCCTCTCATACTTTTTAAGTTGTCGCGAGGCATAAAGCTATGACTTTCCCACGTTGCATGAGAACACATCCTAACCCTTTGCCTCAAGCATCGTTTGAGATAACAAATCCATCCGAACCAGATGGTATTATTGTAACAAAAAGCCAAATAAGTCTCTCTTAAGCTCTTGGAAACTCCTCTCGCATTCTTCGCTCCAAACGAATTTTGTATCCTTCCGAAAGTTATTGAGTTAATGGAGTACCGATTCGAGAAAACCTTCCACGAATCTCCGATAATAACCAATTAAGCCCAAAAAAGCTACGTGACTTCACCACCGACTTTGGTTGCTCCTAACTTTGTATTGCTTCAATCTTCACGGATCCACGGATATCTCCATGTTTTGACACCACATGCCCAAAAAATGCTACTTCCTCAAGCCAGAACTCGCATTTCTTCAATTTGGCATATAGTTGGTTTTCACGAAGCCTTTGGAGTACCAGCTTCAAATGGTGCTCATGATGTGAGACCCCAGATTTTATCAATAAAGATTTAAATTTTGTCGAAATAATTTTTAATATTATGGTGTGAATTTGAGATAATATTATAGTTGTGGGTAGTATTTATAAATTTTGCAAAGTATGCAAGTGGTTATATTATATTCGATTGGTCAGGGAATATTCGGTTTAGCAGGGAATATTCGCATAACGACTCAATCATTGGTGGACCCCATAATGTAATTATCATTCGGATTGAGAAAACGACAAAAATATTTTATTGAAATAACGACGGAAGTTTTACCGTTGATCTTGTTGAACTACTCTTTAGTAAAAGTACGATGAATACGTGTGGTTACATAGTAGC
Organism: Panax quinquefolius; assembly: GCA_020205615.1. Classification (NCBI taxonomy): domain Eukaryota; kingdom Viridiplantae; phylum Streptophyta; class Magnoliopsida; order Apiales; family Araliaceae; genus Panax; species Panax quinquefolius. Next base: position 2,643,896 of record CM035171.1, read on the forward strand.
AATACGGTATTGATTATTGATGCTTATGTGAGAAGTCACCGGTTTGATTCCATTATTGTCGATTAATAATATGAATTATTATAGCGATAATGACGTTTTGTTTTATTCAGTATTATTAACGTAATAAAAAATGTAAACATCTTTTTATATAAAATGTAATACTTTATTAAAGTTATTCTATAAATAGTAATATATTATATTTTATTATGCATAGTGTTTTGCATAGTGTTTTTATAGTGTTGCGTATAGTGTTTGCATAGAAAAATGTTTTTATATAAATAGAATATATTATATTTTATTTAAAAGATTTTGCTTTTAAATATGGACCGTCGATTAAAGTAAATCAATCTGGACCGCTCATGGATTAATTACTATGCATTCTATTTTCCTATAAATAGAAGCTCATTCCTTCATTATTTTCTTACTTAATTCAATCAAACTCTGTAGAGAGAAATTATGAGAGAAGGTATAGAGAGAAAATCTATAGAGAGAAAGAAGAAAAGTATTCTCGCTACTTCACTTTGCCAATATTCAGCTTCTTCTAAGGTAAGGGGTATTATTTGTTGTACCCGTAAGGGTGTTATTCTTTCTTCTTCAAGAGAACTTCGTTATTCCATTCACTATTATTCGTTGGAATAACTTGTAAAAGTGGCATACCCTATACATAACCTTGTATCATGGCAGATACCCTATACTTGGTGAAATCCTTATGTTATTCCATTGCTTATTATTCGTTGAATAACTCAGATACGCGGTTTACCCTATACTTGGTGACATTCTTCTATTATTACATTGGAACATCCTGTCGTGTGTTTTACACGGGACCGGTTCCGATTTTTATTATTCTCGTTGGAACATCCCGTTCGTGTGTTTTACAGGACTGGTTAAAATCTTTATCATTCCGTTGGAATATCCTATCTCGTGTGTTTTACACCGGATCCGTTCCATCTTTAATATTCGTTGAACATCCCGCTTGTGTGAATTTCACCGACACGGTTCCGTTATTATTATTTCGTTGAATAACCTGCGTCATGCAAGCATCTGCATGCACGGTGATTTCTTTTGTTATTCCATTCTTTATTATACCCAATTGGTTAAAACTTTGACTTCTATACTCCATGAAATTAGTAGAATATCCTTGATATTTGCGTTTCATCCAAAGATCTTTTCATGGAAATATTCTTCCGATCATTCTTGAATTTTACTCTACTAAACAAAGATTATCATGTTCGATAATTTGGACGTTAATAATTCATGGATTAAATAATTCTTGAACTTGTTTTATTGAATAATTATGTCATTGTCATCATCCTCATGTTATATTATGTTATCTTTTCGCTTACGTGCATAGATGAACTTAGTATGATTATGACTGAGGATCATTCTAAGTATAATCATGACTTGATATAAATGATGTGACAAAAGTTCTCGAGTGGCCTGTAATGCAAGTGATGGATAGTTTTTGGTATGATTATGACCGGGGTGATTCGGTAGATAGTCATGACCATTGATAACTTGATGAAAATCCTCGACCGTGGTACGTGGATGATTAGATGTGGTGGTTTATTTATTGTCGAGTCTCAGTCTGATGATAAAATTGATAAAACCTTTAAAACCTAAAAGATAGTAGATTTTATTCTCTACTTGACTCTTTTAATGGATTGCATATTCACGCAGCTTAAACTGGTTGTCTATTGTATTTTATCGCTTAACATGTCAAGGCTAATGATAATTTATTCTCGCATTATCTTAGTCATAATATTTTTCATTGGGCTAGTTGAGCTCACCCTTTCTTTCACCGTTTTCTGTGAAATGAGAACATACCGGGACGAGTCGGGGAACGGAGTAATGGTCTAGAGGATAGCATTAGTAGTCCTCACTATTCGTGAAAATAGTGTGATAATAGTTGTAATGAGACTCCTTTTGAGTTTGTATAATATCTAGTAGACAATATATGTATTCAAACTCACGATTTATGTCGATATTATACCACGACAGTTAGGTTAAGTAAGTTGTATTTGAATTTATGTACCATGTAAGTGGCGACCCAAGATGGGTGACGTATACCTAATTTTGGGGGCGCCCACGGTTGGTATCGTCGAGCTTAGGATATGATCCCTGGCTAAGATGTGAGATAAGAACTAGGAGGGGAGAGACGGGAAATTCCTTCGCTAGTATGACCTACCTAAGTTTATTTGGTATTTAATTGGTCGGTCAGAGTATAGGGATAATATGTTGCATGTTAATTAACCCTTGTTTTGTGACAGTGTTTGTATTTAGATGTTGTGAATAGGGCTCGGTTATTGGAGCGCGATAATGAGTCAGCTCAACCAAAAGGTAACGACCAACAACACGATAATAATCATACCGGCGGTAACGACCATCGGAACAATGATGACCATCGTGGGAGAAATTATCATGCCAAGAATGGTAACCACTTCGGTGGTAATCAGGGCCAAAACAATAAGAATGGACATTTCAAGAAAAGGAGATTCAACAATGATGGAAAGACGTCAGCACCAGCACCTGTTGTTAAGGAAGGAGAAGGACCATCTATTATATGCTTCAAATGCGAGGAGGAGAGGACACATCATCCGAATCGCCATGCCGATCCAAAGCATGTTATAATTGTGGAAGAGAAGGTCACTTAGCTCGATTTTGTCGCCATCAAGACAAATTCAACTAGGATGGAGGCACCAAAAGGTCGTCCTGCACAAAACCAAAGCCAGTAGTTTAAGAGAGAGCGCTTTTTTTTCGTGACGAGGAACTGAATAAGATTATCACGGGTAAGTAATCATAAGCTCTTGCGAAGTCTATACCGTGTTAGATACCAGTTCTACCCACTCTTTTATTTCACCTAGTTGCGTTCAACGCTTAAATTTGATTAGGAGAAGTTAGACTTTGACTTATTGGTTGAAACTTCGTTAGTAGGAGCCTTCGTTATCGCTTACTATTTTTAAATCTTGTTTGATTCAAATAAACACTTTCACGTTACTCGTCGATCTTATCTTTTGAAAATACTTGCCTTTGATGTGATTTTAGGAATCAATTGGTTAACTACTCATCATGCTTTTCGTAAGGTTGTTAGCTTTTATATTCATAACCAACCTCGTTATCACTAATTCAAAGTAACCAAACCCTAAAGTTAATCAACGTTATATCAAGCCATAAGTAAAGAGCCCCGATCCTTTCATTGTTAACTTCCTTGTGTGGAATGCACCAAGCTAGGACTTTTCGTAGGCGACATCGTGAATGAAGATGGCAAGTTTATAGGTATCATTGTGAGGTTATCTAGGTTAAGGGATAGAAGTCACGATTGGTATCAATGTAACGTACTATCCAAGTCTTGGATAAGAGTAGCGATTTTGAATGATATTTCTATCATTAATAAATTTCTTGACGTATTCTTGAAGATTTCTAGCCTACCCTAGAGCGTGAAATCGAATTTTGTATTGACCCCAAAGATAAAAAACCCATTTCTTAAACCCTCAAATATTTCTTCAACTAAAAGGATCATTTACGAGGATTATGATGAAAGTCATAATAAAAGCATTGGACTAATTAAAATCATGGGTATATGAAGTATTAGTAAGTGTTATGATGAGTTATGTTGGTTATTATGTGAAAACATGAAAGTTTCTTAGAAATCACAAAGAGTTGAAAATCGATTTTGGTGAAAAACGTAATATGAAATTCAATTGACCATATCTCTTATTATATTTTGAATTTTTGAATGTGGTCAAGTCCTAGAGTTAGATCTATGAGTTACCTAACTAATCCAAGTAGAATTACTGGAAAAGGTGTTGTAGATTTTTGTGTGGACTGATTTTAGCAAAGGAGGCCAAAGCTGTAAATTTCAAAAATGCTACTGCCCAGAAACTTTAAGGGCTGTTTTGCCCACTTAAATTATGAGAAAAATTCTGGCCTTTAGGGACATGAAGGTATATGGTATAAAGTATCTCCTGTCCAAAAATGAGCTCATTCTGACTTAAAATGAGCAAGTTATGACTCTTTCAATATTTAGGTTTTTCCGACGAAAAACGCTATAACCGGAGTTCTATAACTCCGATAACCATGAAATTTAAAATAGAAGCTCACGTTAACATGTGTAAGGTTCTGCCAAGATTTGGGAATTTTTGGAGTTAAACTTGAGGTAGCTAATTTCTTAAGGAATTAATTAGAAATTGATTTTTGAAAAATAGTAAATGAATTTTAAAAATTCCGAGAAAAATATATTTTCATTATGGGACTATATTATGCTAAATTCCAGAAAAGAAATATTTTTGGCACTAATTTGGTATTTTTCATGAAAATAGTTTAGTTACGAACATATGAGTTAAATATGTTATGTGAAGTAACAAAGTTGAAAATAGGATTTTATGGCTAGAGAATCCTATATAGAGTATATGCATATTTTTGATGAGGATTTGATAATTGGTGATGATATTTTATGAGTATGGCATTTTTGAATGATTAAATGCATTATATGGTAAAGCGTAAACAATTGAGAAAAATTGTTTATAAATTTAAGAAGTGATTAAAATATTGTTATAATATTAATGTTATTAGATTATGAGAATATTAAGTGATTGATAACATGGGGATATTCTTGAATCTCGGATAAATTATATTATAAATGTTTAATATTTATCCTTTATCTCATTCGATTGATTCTTTATATCATTATCCTCACGCTTATATTATGTTGAAAGTCAATACGTATTCTGTAGTGCATAGATGGACTTGGTATGATTATGACCAAGGATTATTCGGTATAATCATGACCAGATTGAAAACACGAATATCCTCGCCGATTGGTGCATGGATAATTCGTGGTCGTGATACTTATTAAGTTTGCGGCCTCAAAGATTATTGGTTTCTGAGTTGTATATCTTTGCTTTGTAGTGCAAAGATGAATTGTTAATGAATAGCTTTGGCGAGATTTCAAAGATGAATTTAATATTTTTAAATGATAAAGGTATTCAAGGTATCCTCATCTCTTTATCATACCGTATCGCATTCTAATTTCGAGGGCTTAAATTCCATAAGGAGGGAGATTGTGAGACCCCAGATTTTATCAATAAAGATTTAAATTTTGTCGAAATAATTTTTAATATTATGGTGTGAATTTGAGATAATATTATATAGTTGTGGGTAGTATTTATAAATTTTGCAAAGTATGCAGTGGTTATATTATATTCGATTGGGTGAGTGGAATATTCGGTTTAGCAGGAATATTCAGACAACGACTCAATCATTGGTGGACCCATTAATGTAATTATTGTCGGATTGAGAAAACGACAAAAATATTTTATTGAAATAACGACGGAAGTTTTACCGTTGATCTTTGTTGAACTACTCGGTAGTAAAAAGTACAAGAATACGTGTGGTTGCACAAGAAGACACCAGTATTGATTATTGATGCTTATGTGAGAAGTCACTCGGTTTGATTCCATTATTGTCGATTAATAATATGAATTATTATAAGCGATAATGACGTTTTGTTTTATTCGTATTATTAACGTAATAAAAATGTAAACATCTTTTATATAAAAGCGAATACTTTATTAAAGTTATTCTATAAATAGAATATATTATATTTTATTACGCATAGATTTTTGCATAGTGTTTTTGCATAGTGTAAAGGTTAGTAGTAAAATGTTTTTATATAAATAGAATATATTATATTTTATTTAAAAGATTTTGCTTTTAAATATGGACCGTCACGATTAAAAGTAAATCAACTGACCGCTCATGGATTAATTACTATGCATTCTATTTTCCTATAAAATAAGCTCATTCCTTCATTATTTTTTATTTAATTCATTGAAACTCTAGAGAGAGAAATTATAGAGAGGTTTATAGAGAGAAAATCTATAGAGAGAAAGAAGAAAAGTATTCTCGCTACTTCACTTTGCCAATATTCATTCTTTTTAAGGTAAAGGGTATTATTTGTTGTACTTCGTAAAGGGTGTTATTCTTTTCTTCTTCAAGAGAACTTCTATTATTCCATTCACTATTATTCATTGGAATAACTTGTAAAAGTGGCATACCCTATACATAACTTTGATACGCCTGGCATACCCTATACTTGGTGAAATCCTTATGTTATTCCATTGCTTATTATTCATTTGGAATAACTCAGTATCTGTGGTTTACCCTATACTTGGTGACATTCTTCTATTATTCATTGGAACATCCCGTCTGTGTGTTTTACACCGGACTCGGGTTCCGCTTTTTATTATTCGTTGGAACATCACGCTGCGTATGTGTTTTACAGGACTGGTTAAAATCTTTATCATTCATTGGAATATCCTATCGTGTGTTTTACACGGATCCGGTTCCATCTTTAATATTCTCATTGGAACATCCCGCTGATGTGTGAATTTCACCGACTGGTTCCATTATTATTATTCTCGTTGGAATAACTCGCTCATGCCAAGTACCGCAGCGCGTGGTGATTTCTTTTGTTATTCCATTCTTTATTATACCCAATTGGTTAAAACTTTGACTTTATACTCCATGAAATTAGTAGAATATCCTTGATATTTGCGTTTCATCCAAAGATCTTTCATGGAAATATTCTTCCGATCATTCTTGAATTTTACTCTACTAAAAAAGATCATGTTGACAATTTGGACGTTAATAATTCATGGATTAAATAATTCTTGAACTTGTTTTATTGAATAATTATGTCATTGTCATCATCCTCATGTTATATTATGTTATCTTTGGCTTACGTGCATAGATGAACTTAGTATGATTATGACCGAGGATCATTCGGTATAATCATGACTTGATATAAATGATGTGACAAAAGTTCTCGATTGGTTTGTGTAATGCAAATGATGGATAGTTTTTGGTATGATTATGACCAGGGGTGATTCTAAGTATAGTCATGACCATTGATAACTTGATGAAAATCCTTGACCGTGGTAATGCGTGGATGATTAGATGTGGTGGTTTATTTATTGTCGAGTCTCAAATGATAAAAATTGATAAAACCTTTTAAAACCTAAAAGATAGTAGATTTTATTCTCTACTTGACTCTTTTAATGGATCAGATATTCCACCGCAGCTTAAACTGGGTTGTCTATTGTATTTTATCGGTTTAACACTGTTGAAGGCTAATGATAATTTATTACGCATTATCTTAGTCATAATATTTCTCATTGGGCTAGTTGAGCTCACCCTTTTTCTTTCACCGTTCTCTTGAGGAAATGAGAACATAGTTGGGACGAGTCGGGAACAGAGTAATGGTCTAGAGGATAGCAGCATAGTAGTCCTCACTATTCTTACGTGAAATAGTGTAATAATAGTTGTAATGAGGACTCCTTTTGAGTTTGTATAATATCTAGTAGATATATATGTATTCAAACTCACAGTTTATGTCGTATTGTACACGACAGTTAGGTTAGTAAGTTGTATTTGAATTTATGTACCATGTAAGTGGCGACCCAAGATGGGTGACGTATACCTAATTTTGGGGGTGTCACACATGATCTTCACGACTTTTGGAATATATAAGGATGTCATCAATAAAGACAACAACGAACTGATCCAAATATTCCTTGAATACTCGGTTCATCATATCCATGAAAGTCATAGGAGCAATAACAAATCCGAAAGACATGACTAAGAATTCATAATGCCCGCATCGAGTTCAGAAGGCGTCTTTGGAATATCCTCGATTCTAATCTTCAAATTGATGATATCCGTAAGCTAAGATCGATTTTTGAAAAGAATTGTGCCCTCAGAATCGGTCAAACAAGTCATCAATACGAGGTAGAGGATACCTATTCTTGATGGTGACATAGTTCAATTCCCGATAGTCAATACAAAGTCGCATACTCCCGTGTTTCTTCTTTACAAATAAAACAGAGCACCCCAAGGAGATGTACTAGGACGAATGAAACCGATGTCCAACAATTCCTCGTAGTTGGACCTTTAACTCCTCGAAGTTCAATAGAGCCATTCGATATGGGGTTTTAGAAATGGGCTTTGTATCAGTTCAAGATCAATAAAGAATTCAACTTCACGTTCGGGGTAGACCAAGAAGTTCTTCGGAAATACGTCAGAAAGTTAATAACAACAGAATATTATTCAAATTTGACGTGTCTTTATTCAAATTCATAACATGGGCTAAGAAAGCTTGACATCCGTTTTTCAATAAACGAATAGCTTTATGATTAGATATGACAAATGATTGATTTTAATGGTTTAGTTGTTGAATTGCAAAACTGTCAGGTTGGTTAGGAATATGAAAACTAACAACCTTACGAAAACAATCAATTTTGGCATGATGAGTAGTTAACCAATCAATCCCTAAAATCACATCAAAAGCAAGTATCTTTAAAGAGATAAGGTCAATGTAGTAAGGTGATGGTGCCAACTTGAATCAAACAAGATTTATAAACGATTGGATGTGATGAAAGTTTCTCTAACTGAGTTTCCACAGATAGGTCAAAGTCTAATTTCTCCGGAGTCAAGTTTAAACGTTGAGCACATGCAGGAGAGATAAATGAATGGGTAAGACCGGTATCAAGTAAGGTATAAACTTCGCAAGAATTTATAAATAGCTTACCCGTGATCACCTCGTTTAGGTTCCTCGCATTATGACCACCACAACAAACGCTTCTTCCGGAATCGTTGACTTTGACTTTTCGGACGATCTTTTGAGTCACCGTCCTCATTGAACTAGGTTTATTCATTGCATAATCTCGAGCGATATGTCCTTCCTTTCCACAATTATAGCATATACTTGAACTGTAGGCGTTTGACCTGATATGTCCCTCTTTCCAGATTTGTAAATATATGACGGGTGGTCGTTCTCCTCCCTTAGAACCGATTGTTGCCAAGACTTTGTCGTCTTCACATGGTCATTGTTAAATCTCTCTTTTTAAAATCTCCTCCGACTCGCTTCTTCTATTTTCATGGCCATGATTACCACCAGAGTGGTTACCATTTTTGTCCGTCTGTTTTTTCTCATTTGGTTATCATTATTCATGTTGATCGCTATCTCGGTATGATCCTCGGTTGTGGTCCTCGGTTGACTGTACTCATTATCTCGCTTCTAATAATTGAGCCCTGTTTACAACATCTTAATAGAGAGAAAATTTATGAGAAATGAGATATCGACGATCGGGTTTCAAACCTCTAAGAAACATCCGCACATCATCGTTCCTCATTCTCCACCAAATGAGGTGCAAACACGGATAACTCGCAAACTTTGCCTCATCTTTGAGACACCGCCACGTTGTTGTCGCTCGCCCATCTAATAAACTCCACTTCCTTCATACGACGAACACTTTCGTGAAAGTATTTGTCATTAAATAGTTTCAAACGTCTCCCAAGACATGCCGAGTGAGGTGGATGGGTACGCTTCATGAGACTCCCACCAGTAGTCCGCCTCGCCACGGAACATAAAGGTGGCGAATGGAACCTTTGTTCTCCGCATCCCAAGACATCGAATATCTTGGTAATTTGCTTGACCCATGTTTCCGCCATGATCGGATCTCGCTTTCCCTTAAATTCTCGTGGTCCCAACTCTTTGAATCGCTGGGTTGTGACAACCCGTGAATTGCTTTCCCTTTAATTTATTCTGCATTATCTTAGTCATAATATTTCTTACTGGGCTAGTTGAGCTCTCACCCTTTCTTTCACTGTTCTCTTTAGGAAATGAGAACATATAGGGACTAGTCGGGGAGCGGAGTGACGGTCGCAGGATAGCATTAATAGTCCTCACTATTCGTGAAATAGTGTGTTAATAATTGTAATGAGGACTCCTTCGAGTTTTGTATAATCTCTATTAGACAATAATTGTATTCAAACTCACAGATTATGTTTTTATCGTATTGCATACCACAGCTATATTAAGTAAGTTGTAATTGCCTTTTGTACCCATGTATCGACGACCCAAGATGGGTGATGTATCTTGTGACGCCCCCAAAATAGGTATACATCACCCATTCCGAAGTTATCAATACATGGTATGTAAATAACTACAACTTTATTATTACAACAAGAAAGCTGTGAGTTTGAATACAAATATTATCTTCTAGACAATATCTATACTCAAATAAATCCTCATCACATTTATTGATACATTATTTTACAAAAATGGTGAGGACTACTAAACAATTCTTTCTAAAACCTTCATTCCATACCCGAGACTGCATTTCGCTTATATTCTCGCCTCCCGAGAAGAAAAATGGAACAAAAAAGGAAAAGTATGAGCTCAACTAGCCGAAAGAAGAATATTATGACTAAGATAATATACAACAAATTATCGTTAGTCTTCAACGGGGAAAAATCTAATAGAATACAATAGACAACAAATTTTAAATCAATATTCGTAATTGAAATAATAATTCATTAGAAGAGTTAAGTAGAGAATGCAAACTACTATCTTCTATGTATGAATTTAAAAGTTCATCGCTCTATCTTTTATCCCCGTAACATCAATCAATATACATCCGAATCAAATATTCATCTTTGCACTACAACAGCCAAAGATATTCATCGATTGGTCATGTTCATCTAAACACTGCTCATCTTTGCACTACTACCAAAGATATTCTTCAGAAATCATTCATCTTTGCACTACGGGCCAAAGATATTCAATAATATCATCATTTAAGATCGAGGATGATGAAAATATTTTAAAGAAACGAATCCAATTGAAACAAAATGACAAAGATTAAGGATTAAGGATTCAGTACTTTGTTTTATCCATGTTCAAAAATACCTCAAAAATGATCATAGTGGTGTAAAATTCAAGAATGATCAAAACATGGATATAATCAAAGCTAGTATCGAGAATAGATATTTTGGACAAAAAGAAGAAATTTCATTTTTTGAATATTGAATAGTGCAGTATACGTGAATAGTAACTCCGACACCAAAAGATAGAAATTTCCCAAAAAACATCTTCACGCACTTAATGAATAGTACTCGTGAATAGTAACTCGTGAATAAGAACTCATGAATAGTAACTTGACATGAAAAAGTTCCAAATTTGATAAAAGTTCCAACCAATATTTCAAAGATAATGATATTGAAGAAATAATATCATTTGAGAAGAAATTAACATCCCTTACCTCGAAAGATTAAGATTTTAAATTTGGAATCTGAGTATATAGGTCAAGGAACTTGCACCGTCTAACAATACTCAAAGTATACTCAAAATACTCACAAGAATACATTTCGATAATATAGAGAGAAAAAATTTACGGTGTGATTTTCAATTTAACCTAAGACCCTATTTATAGGAAAACGCTTAGAACACCAAAGCAGTAAAAATTTAATATAATATTAATATATATATTAAGATTTCTACGCCCACCTTCCTAGATCTGATCTCAGCTCATTATGCACATGTTGTAGCCCACAAAACAAATAAAAATGTTTTTATTATTTAAAATATTTTAAACTTCCAAAAATCAATTATTTTGAGCTTTGGAACTTCAATAATTCATAATAAACAGCCCTTCTATCGAAAATTCGAATCTCGCATGTTTTATAGGAAATTCAATTCTCTACAACTTGCGAAGAAAGTTTTTCCAAATTCCAAGCAGAAATTCGAACCAAAGAAATCCACAAACGGGGATTTTACAAAGTTATAATCAAATTTCAAATAATAAATGGGGTTCAATTGACATGTTTAACATGTTTTAAACATTTATTGCAACAAAAATACTCTTCCTCCTCAGTATACTCATATATCTCACATTCGTTGTAAAAATATCACCATTATTATATTATTAAAATATAATAATATATTTAAAAGAATTATTTTATCGTAAAAAGATAAAATTTCAATTTTCAACAATTGTCACATTAAAATTTTTCTCCATCTATATCCACATAAAATCCATATTTTTCTCATCATATGAATCAATAATTAATTATTCACAAATAATATTATGTAATCACAATATTGACAACCAAGCGGTCCCAGAAAGAGGGGCTTTTCAATAAGAATTTCTTCATCGACGCCGCAATTAGGTGACCAAACCTCTCCTGTAGATGTAACTTTCTAGACATTGCCAATAATGTTATCTAATAATATTATTCAGATAATATGAATTATTGCTTCGATAATGAAAAATATTGTGTAATGACAATTATTGAAACAACAAAGAATATAAAATATCAACGCAAAGAATTATTAACTCAATAAAATATTGAATAAGTAATTCATCGTAACCATTATTGAAAGGCCTTCTACGTAAGAATCAACAATTGGTGCAATATCTGGTAATGCATCGTGTGTTTTAACCACCGGGTATTTTAACAAAGATAATAAGAATAACTACACCGTTATTTTTAAACCACTTATATTTGTCGTTTTCTTCATCCAATCGCTTCAAGCATGGGCCCACATTGTCAGGTCGTAGTGCATTTAATATTCCACGACCAAACGAATATTCTCCACAACAATGAATATTTTATAACCACTTGCTTATTTTGAAGTATTTAGTATTTTACCCCTAACTATCCACATTAATCACATCAACCTTATTATTTCAAAATAATAAATAGAGAAAATTAAATTTCATTAATAATAAGTTGGGGTCTTACATATACCTAATTTTGGGGGCGTCACACTACTACTTTTGTTATCCCCACTACTTATCATCTTTGATCGAGAGTTTTACAGGTAAAAGTAATACCAAGGAAAACCGCCAGGCCCACAATTGAGGGGACCCAAATTTTTTTAAAAACTTATATATTTATGTGTATAAAAAAAATAAAATAATAAAAAAATTAACGATATTATGCATTAAAAATGATATGTTAGAAAACATTAAATATGATAGTATAATTGATGATTTTGCATCTAAAAGTGCAACAAGAAGACATTTTAAATGATGTTTTGTGGTTTAGATTTCATTGGGCAAAACTAAAGAAATACTTACTGTAGTTGGTAGGTTTTACTGATTATACCATTGAACTTTTAATTTTTTAAATTACACCACTAAACTAATTATTATTTTGAAATTGGGTCATTTCGTTAAAAAAAATAAACGGACGTTAATTTTTTATCTACAAAACTAATGAATTACCCTCTTTAGTTGGCACATTTTACTGATTACATCATTGAACTTTTAAAATTTGAAATTATCACATCAAACTAATTAAAAATAATTATTTTAAATATTTTCAAAAATAATTATTATTTTAAGTAAAAAATATTAGAAACTTTTTTTCTTCATAAAATGAGTAGAGTTTCATAAAATATAGATTAAAACAAATTAAAGTGATTTTAAATTAAATTATTGTCTACTTAATTTTTTAATGTAATGACCCATTCTTAATATTAGAAATTTAAAAACAAAACTAAAAATAGAAATTAAAATTAAAAAAAATAGTAAATGATAAATAAAAAATTAATTCAATTTTTTCAAAAAGAAATTAATAATTTTATAAATAAACATTATTTTCAAGAAAAAATTAGAAAATTCTTCATATTTAAAAAAATATGTAAAATTTTATAAAATATAGATTCAAAAAAATAAACTTTCTTTTCAAAAGGAAAAAGAGATTTTTTTTAAAATCGATAACGTTTCATAAAATTTTAATTTTTTAAATCTATATTTTATGAAACTTTACTCATTTTATGGAAAAAAAAAATAAAGTTTCTAATATTTTTTACTAAAATAATAATAATTTTAAAAATATTTAAAATAATTATTTTTAATTAGTTTATTGGGGTAATTTGAAAAATTAAAAGTTCAATGGTGTAATCAGTAAAACGTGCCAACTACAGTGGGTAATTCATTAGTTTTGTAGATAAAAAATTAATGTCCGATTATTTTTTTTAACGGAATAACCCAATTTCAAAATAATAATTAGTTTAGTGGGGTAATTTGAAAAATAAAAAGTTCAATTGTGTAATCAGTAAAACTTGCCAACTACAGTGGGTATTTCATTAGTTTTACCGATTTCATTGATATTTTTATTTTGTAAGTACATTTGATATTTTTTGCTTCGGTTACATTTTAAAGTGTTTTTCCTTATCTTTTGTAAATTCTTATAATTTTAATAAAAATAATTAGTTGATAATTTATTTATTTTTTAATTTAATTTGTATAAAGGGGTACACTTGAAAAATTTGTCATGCCTTAAAAACCCGGGATCGACTTCTAATCTTGATGCGTCCACCTCAGCATCTTGAATCATCAGTGTCGTGAGAGGTCTGCAGATCGTCACGGATGGTGGGTAGAGAGATGCCTTTGGAGAGATAAAATGGCCACCGCAAACGCCACCAACCCAAGTATTGGCCCCACAACCTTGCACCGACATGGATTGCTTCTGGTTCCACACTCCATTCATCCAACACCCTTATTTATATATTCTGGAACTTTGTGGTAACAAGAACACCTACACAAGTTATGAGCCATGCACATAAGTATTTCATCCGTTTAAACTCTATGAACAAAGATAGGAGGAGATCAAGCATTCATGATATCACTAGTGTCAACCATGCATGATGACATTCCGGTGCCCCAAGGGCCAATAACCGGTCAAACAAATGGTTCTCCCGAAGGAGGTTCATCTGGCATACCAAGCAAACAACCTTCTCAATCTCCTGCTGCTCCCTCTGGAGTTGTTTCAGGGAGCGAGTGTTTTAGTCATATACTATACTATAATATAATACTCCTGATTGATGAAAATAATACACATTTATATTTATGGGTTTCACATATTAGGTAGGGATCACAGTATACATGTGTGCATTTTATGTAATAGTAACATTGTTAAAAACTTAATGGTTTCGTTTTGATTTGAATAATCTTAGTGCCACCTGGCTCTGAAAGGTCATGTTTTCAGGCACATGCCAACCCATTTTTATTTTCAAAAGATGGAAAAAAAGACAGAAGAAAATAATAATAATAATAATAACATTTACTTGTCTTATAAGTAAGAAAAATTTCCTTCAAAAATTTGTACTTTTACCCTTAAACGTCCTAAAAAGTCTAGGAAAAATCGTTTTTTAAATGCTCCGACTACGTTCAATAACAACATTAAGTAAATTCACACTTTATGCACGGTCTAAATTTATAGTTTACGAGAGAGAATATAAGCCTCACAAATAAAATTTCTCAATAAAGAAAAATGAAATAACAAGAATCAAATCTTAGGTGCGAGTTATTTATTTAATGTTTTCTTGAGTACGGAGAATTTTTTCAGTCTCCTATTTGTTTTTGGCAAAATTAAGGATTTTTCCGATGGTACTTGCACATTTTTTTTTTATTACACTATTAAAATTTTAATTTATGCAATTAACCCATTGTACTAATAAAATTTTTGAAATTGTACTACTCCGTTAAAAATATTGGATGGATGTTAATTTCTGTTGGCAAAATTAAAAATTTCTCATTATAGTTGACACTTTTTACTTATTAACCCACTAAATTTTAAAATTATACAATTAACTCATTGTCGTACTAATAAAAATTCTCAATTTCACGTGCATTGTAGGGATGGTTACTCTATATAAAATGGGGACAAAAGCTATGAACCACGCACGCACGCCACAAAAGCAATTGCACATTTCTAGAGTAACGAATAACGATGATCTGCTGTGAGAAGAAGCTATTAACAAACCTCCAATTGTTTGAAATCAACTGGATTCTCAAATACAAATTAGAAACTCCTTTTTAATTTCATTCTGTCTTGGCTAAGGACTACTGAGTTGTCATTTATCGAATCACATAGGACATTTCTCTTCTTTTACTAAAAGTAGTAGATTTTTTGTTGATCATACATTATCTTTATGAACAACTTATTACACTCAAAAATATTCTTTGATATACCCTAAGGGTCTTAAGGAATATGTCAAAGTATAATTCTTCATTCATAAGATATTATGATGATCTCAAGTCTAAGAATCACTTGTACTACTATCACTTCAGGAATTCCTATTGACAGACAAGTAAAACTCCATTAGGTATTACTTAGCGAGTATTTCTTAGCGAGCCACATTCAATGAACTTATTCTCCAGTAAACACCTAATATTTGCTTTAGTGTCTCCACACAAATGATCATGATTAATCATCCTTATCCAATGAGCAATCAATATATGTACTAATCTATCCAGATTCACTAATCTCTTTTTCAGTAATCCAACGATTGGGAACAACTTTAATTTGTGAGTTATTTAAGAATTTATATCTCATTAGCATGATCATCATCATGATTCTATAAGCATTGCTCAAAATTATGAGTTTATCAAGTCAAAATCTTATATTATTCCCTTTAGTTAAAACTTATATAAAGATATGCACATTTAAACAAGTCAAAATCTAATTAAGTCTCGCAAAATTAAACCATACTTTGACCCTTTTGTGATTAAACCTTAATCAAATAGTTCCTCGATTCCAACAAAAGTAGAGTTTACATTTATAAAAGTTTAAATTAAAAGGTCATACGATGCTTCAATTTTTAAAAAATAAAATATAAAACTATAAAAGATCTCTTATTTAATATTGTAGTTAAGTTAAATTATAAGGTTAAATGGAAAATTAACAACCTTTAAGAATTTGATTTTTTAAAATAAAAAAAGTAATTTTTCGCTACTTTAAATTTGATGCAATTGTTGGCAAAGAAAAATGGCTTTCAACTTTCATGGCGGACCATCATCCTCAACTTTTTTGGCCGGTTGATAATCTCAAACTTTTTTGGCCGGTTGATAATCTCATAGGTAATATTTGTTGGTAAGTGTTGGAAAAACTCCTTCAATTATAACTGTCTTGGATAAATTAAATAAATCAAGTCAAACAAATAATGCAATTCTACCAAATAAATTATAACCACAGAAAATAATAATACGAAAAATAAACCAACCACAAGACACCGAATTTTACGTGGAAACTCCTCTAAAATTAAGAGGTAAAAATCACGGGTCAAACTCCGAAAAATTCCACTATAATCAACTGTGAATACAAACTCCTTTCAAGTTTTATAGCTAAAAACTTGAAATATTAAGAAATTGAGAGAATACAAGAATACCTCAATTTGAGTGAAAACTCAAATTATCTCACCACCCAAAACCTTCAAATTAATTAAAGTTTTCAAGCAATTAATTGATCCGAAAAGATAATAACAAATCTGTGAATAAACCTTCACCAAAACTCTCCAAAACCTTCAAATTAATTAAAAGTTTTCAAGTAATTAATTGATCCGAAAAGATAATAACAAATCTGTGAATAAACCTTCACCAAAACTCTCTCAATTTACTGCAGTTCACTTCACCGATTTACTCTCTCTATTCCGCATATTAATCGCAAAACAGAGCACTCAAATTTCTTCCGTGTGTTAACATGCCTGCACAGAGTCTATATATATATATACATGATATATTGTCAGATGCTAAACCAAATTCAATTTGGATTTGACACCCACTGTTTCCTTTTTCATATATGATATATATATATATATATATATATATATATATATATATATATTCTCTGATTCCTGTTTGCTTACAAACCAATTTGGTCCTTCCTGAATTCGGCGCTTACGTGTTGATCAACTCGAAGTCCAACTTGGTTTAGTGAAAAATTATTAATTCTAATTAAAATACTCCTAATTTAAATAGGATAGCCTCATGGGTTTGGACCCCACAAACCCAACAATAAGAATTATATTTGAGATAATACTATAAATTCAAATTTTTTAAATTTAGATTTGGGGATATTAGTTCAAGAATTATAAAATAGTTTAATATAAGAAATTATTTAATACCATTTTTAAATATATATTATAATCTCGAGATTATAATTCTATAATTAATAATTTTAGAATTATAATCTTATAAATTATAATATCGGAACAAACATGAGCCTAATGTACGTATCACATGTTTGTCATTCATTTAAATTTATTTTTCACTTAAATTTACTATACCCCTATATATATAAGATTATCCAGAACAAGAAAGTTCTCTGATTTGCGCAATATAATGACACGTTACTGAAGCATTCCATAATAATTAATTTTTAGAAGAAAAAAAATATTTTAATTTATTTGTCGTTTATACTTTTTAAGATAATAAATTATTTATTTTTATATTATCATTAACTTCTCTCATTATCTCAAGAATTTTTTTACTAGTTTTAACTTTTCATAAATGAATAATAATAAAATTTCATACAAATTTTAATTATTAAATAATAATATTAAATAAATTTTTTAATTCATATACATAAAGATAAAACGAATATTATTATGAAATTGTAGTAGTACAAGTTAATTTCCCTTAATGCACCACGTCAATGAATGTGACTAAGCACACTTTATTTCAAACACTAAACTTTTTTCGTCTTATAAATCTAAGCAGGAGAATCACCATGGAAAACATTGACTTGACCCTAAAACGATCGAGATACTACTAGTCTACTACTTGTAACATGTTCATTCAATGTGTATGAGACCTTAATTCTTTAGTAGTAGTAATTACTAGCATCTGTTTCTGCATATTCAGATAAGAACAACTGCATCAACTAAATTTTGAGGTTATGTTTGTTTATAAAAAAATATATTAGGGATTAGATTATTTATTTTAATTTAATATAATTTTGAATTATTTTATCTCATAATATGTGAAGGATTAATAATCCTTTAAATAGTATTGTGGACTATTTTTTGTCATACCTAATGTTATTTATGAGAAAGTATATAATCTCATAATAAATGTGGGACTAATAGTTTGCCACATTTTAAGCTATCAAATAGCTTTATAGAACCGATTAATAGTCCATAGTCAAAGAATTATATAAAAGTCCAAAATTACATCATACCTTAATATATGTTGTTTTTTAGAGTTGTCTTAATTATTAAAAAGATAATTGAATAACATTAAATATAATATCAATATGCATATAATACCTCTTTTAAATTTTCATAATTACCGTACTTATCTCATACTCTCTTACTTGAAACATTTTCTCATGAGAAGTAATTATAAAAAGATTATAGTTAATTCTTTTAAATTATATAAAATGATAAATAATTAGATAAAAATAAAATCATTTAAAATGACTTATATTAAGAAACGAAAAGGGGAGGTTGGTTTCAATGCTCAAGTCTTCTATCCCTGCTCTTCCCAGGTTGGTCGAACTATTGGGTAAACATAGATCCTAGAGAGCGAGTTTAAGCAGCATTACTAGCTAAAACTGTGGAGCTTATGTAAACTTCTATTGCAATCTCTTACCGGGCCCGCCTACGGAACTCCTTCTGTCCTGCTACCAAGCATTCTCTATTTACTCGCCTAGTATATTAAATTAAAATAAATTATTCAATTTTAAATATATTTTTTACAAATAAACATGTTCTATTGGTATTAATTAATATTTTCATGAAACATTTTGTACTAAAAAGAAGTGATTTATTTCAAATAATTGTGGAATACAATGGGAAATGGGAATGACTAGTAATCACGATTTAACTCTGTGATCTGCATTCCTATCTTTTCTTCTTTTCTTTTTTGGGTACTTTTAAGTTCTTATTAATACTCACACTTGTCATTAATATATATCGTTTTAAAAAATAATTGTGTAATATTAAATATAATATCAATTGTCTATAATAACGTTAAATTTCATAATTATCATACTTTTCTCATTCTTTCTCTCATCTGTGACATTTTTCCATGAGGGATAATTCATCTAAAATGACATTAAGGGTCCGAGGGAGTATAAGATTACAACATGCGGAAGGGGAATTGAACCAGGGAACTCGATCGATCTTGTATACCAACTAAGTCACTAGTTATTGATCTATGTCATCTAGTTAAATTAATAATAAGATTAATATAGATGGAGCTTTACATTCCATTCCATATGCATCAATATATCCGGCCCTAATCAGAATTAATCTTAATTATTTACAGATTTCAATAAGTTTTAGAGGCAGCTGCCATATGATCTTAATTATGCGTGCTGTTGATTAAGAAGGTATATTAATTAATCTCTCGTCTCCTATAACTTTAGTCCAAAAGTGAGCTTATTTCCTTCATCTGTACAGCTAGCATGCATGTGATCACCTCTCTATAATATAATTATAGAGGTGTAAACGTGTGGTCAACTTGTTCATAATCTAGAAGAAATATAATCAGTAGTACTCCTCTCAATCATATTCATCCGGCAAGGTATAGCTAGTAGTATTCAAGATTTTGATACGAGCAGTCTGTACGTACTCATATTCAATGTTTATCTTATCCTAGATAACTAGTTAATTAATTAGGAGTTGCACCTCTTTTTTTCTTCTTTAATTTATTACAAATCGAGTACTCTAGTATTTGCATAATCTACAGACTAAACTGGAGTTATAAAACTCTTGTAATTGTATACTTTTGTGCGACTCTTTTTCACATTACAAGTTACATTAATTAAGTCACCTAATTATGCAAACTTTTGTAATATAAGTCAAAATAATGTCACATATATAGTAACCATTACACCAAATTTTCTCCTACAACAAGTCTCCAAATATAATGTATGCATGTATTCCTGATCAATTATATTGGTTGTAAAGATATGAAGAAAAAAAGTGCAAGAAAAATGAAGAAAATAATGGCTAAATCAATTAATACTTAAGAATGTACGTAGTGTCCTAATCGATCGGTTAGAGTACTTGTTTTGTATCAGAAAGTTTTCAGAACTAGAGAAAACTTCTTACAATCCTTCTGGAGCGACAGGGGTTGGGCGACGGGTAGTGACCGGGCAAAACCCGGTCCCCCTAGCATATTTTAACTTCTTAACCATTCTGTAACTTCTGTTTCTTTCTCACATGTAGCCTAGAAAAGCTACCACCTATAATCTGTATCATAACTCTGTACCTTCTTAACCTATAAATATATCGTCAATATTTTATTATCCGTATATACATGTATATATATATATATATTACACACATATAACTTAATCATGATCACATGCGTTATGCATATACTTGTCAAAGCATTAAAACAATATTAGCAGCTCATCACCACCTTCCATTCTTCCTCGGGTCATATCCATGCCATGCACGTATACTTCAACCACATTCTTTTTATATTAAAAGATCCAATTTTTTGAGTTTTTGCAGATGCCAACTCAAATATATGATATATATATATATATATATATATATATATATATATATATATATATATAATATAAAACAGAGCAGAGAGAGAAAATAGACAAATGTCACATCCAAGTTTACGTCAGCTGCTCTCTCTCTCTCTCATTCCAGTTTATTCAAATTTCAAACCCTCCATCTCTCTCTTCTACCACACACACACAGAGCTGTCTCTCATTCCCCCCAAATTACTCGATCCCTCAAAACTCCCCTAAATCTCTTTTCTCTCATGCTCAACCCTTACAAGCCAGAGCATAGAAAGCATAAGCGTAAGAAGAAAAGTCAAGAGAGAGAACGAACATCTAAGACCTTCTCCTCTTGGGTCTCCTCTTCCTCGGCACCTTAGGGCGTGCTGATCGACAGCCCACTAGTCGTTTTCTTCAATTTCAGTTTGGTTTCTTACAAAAGGTATGAAATTATAGAAGAAATAAGAACCTATTGTCTGAGGGCTTAGCTTTATTGGGTTTATGGGGTTCTTAATTTGCTTAATTTGGTGAATTCAATGCTTTGCCCTTCGCCGTCTGAAAGATCTTAAATTTCTCTCTATAAATGTTTCCTTTTGATTTTTACATTGTAATTTCTTGCAATTATCTTATGTGCTTCCCTTTCGTTGTAGGATTTGCCATTTGAAAGGTGATCTGTTTAAAGGTTTGGATTTTATTTTTCGATTATTGTTGCTTAATTTGTGTTTATAAGTTTGGTTAGATCTCATTATGTATTTTTCAATTTGAATGAGAAAGTCAGTATCGATAGATTTTTCATTATATACATAAAAAAAAGTTTCAAGACCAGGATAAAGCATGATTTGTTGAATATTAAAAGTTAATTACACATATGAAGAGGTCTAGAGATTGTCTACATGAGTTCTCAACTTAAACGTCCCATAAATCTCTTCTCGTCTTTGAACAAGTAAGTCTTCCTTCTATCTCTATTTTTGTCTATTAGTATTATTATTTAGTATTTCTTTTCATTAATCTGCTGGTTACATGTTTTTCCTGTTAATTATGAAGAAATAGATATGTTAGAAATGATATTTTGCTCGAAGTGTTCTATTCAATTATTCCTAATAGCTCTAACATTAAATAGAATCTTGTTTAGCGATTTGTTAGAATTGTGAGCTTGAGTGTTTAGCAGTTTGTTAGAATAGCTCTATACATTTATTACCCTTGATTTTGCGATTATCTCAATAATTTCACTAATGGAAAAGATTGAATTTTAATAAAGTTTTATCGTTTCTTTTATATCTTTTGTTTTTGATATGTAAGAAGTTTGTTCCTTCCAAAAAAAAATGTTACGAGTTTAGTGATATATTAGCTTGAAGCCAAAATTGTTACGAGTTTAGTGATATATTGAATATAATATTTTTATCTCGGTAATTTTATTTTGGGAAATGAAGCTCTGGGCAAGCCCAAAATTTTGGTGGAGGCAAAGACCCAAAACTAACAACACATGATGCCTTATCCTACCTGAAGTTCGTGAAAGACATATTTCAAGAGTTAGTTCAATGAGTTTCTTGAAGTTACTTTATAATAATTATAGTTGTTTGTACTAAAATCTAATAAATTTGTATTGATTTTGAATTTTCTGATTTCTAAATTGACTTCAAAAAATGCACCAAAATATGTGATTAATTTGAGTTGGTGGTACATGATGATTTTGTATATGGAGAGTATGATGACCACCACACTTACCATGAAAGTCATGAGAAAGGTAAAGGAACATTTGTTATCCACATTTGCACATGTTTGGTTTTGACTATGTCCAACAAAATTGGCATGAATAACATGTTTAGGAGGTTTAAACTAATTAGCATTAATGAAGCTTCAATTATGCTTTTGAAGATGAAAGTTGATGCTTATTAAACTTTGGCTAACTATTGGTAGATAATTTATATATGTCCAAGCTTTTAGTCCACAGTTGAAGCTTCTCCACAAAGTTTAACAAAGATTATGTCGTAATGTTCATATGCATCAATATCTATATATTTTGACTTCTGAGATAACAAGGTACTTCTATAGTTTAGATCCATAAAAGATGTGCGACTAAAAGGTACCAAACATGAGAATAATTGACCCTAAAATTGATTTGGGCGAAGCGTTCGGATTTTGGCCATGGTGTCCTGCAAAGATCAGTTATGAAAAAATCTAAATAGGATTAATTCCGATGGAATTTTCGTGTTAAAAAAAATCAAGTAGTTTGTTGTTCTTTCATACCTGGTATTGTCAGCAAAAATTATTGTCTAATAGCTACTGTTATTGTGTGTGTTATTGTGGCTCTTTGGATGTGTCTGCAACTTCTTTCTCGATTTAGGGTTTTAATTTCTTTTATTTTAGTCTCTCGATTTACTGATTGTTTGTTTTATGTAATACGTAGACGCCTTAAAGTGCCACCGCAAGTGACAACAATAAGCCGCTATACATGGGAAGGATATGAGGAATCTTGAGAGACCGAGTGCTCTTCTTCTTTTAGGTATTATAAATTGCAATTTCATTTTTTTTATTTTCGGTAAGATATCACTAAATGTTGCACAATATAACCCCAAAAAAAAATTATAAAAGGCTACTAGAATTTTATGTACTAAGTCGTGTGATATTTTCGAGATTATCACTCACGATCGATCTTAGGTGCTCATCGGCTTCGCTTCATTTCCACTCGCCCCAAATCTCAAAATGTAAGACCCTGAATTTTATGAAATAAAAGTATTCAATTTTTCTTATAATTACTATTCAGTAAATGGTTAAATTGATAAAAGTTAAAGTTAAGGGTGATATATGAATTTTTTTTCAAAATACACAAGTGGTTATAAAATATTCATTGTTGTCGGGGAATATTCGTTTGGTCGTGGAATATTCTTTCTGTTGGGGAATATTCGTACGACGGCGCAGTCATTTGTGGGCCCCATAACAAAATAACTGTCGGATGAAGAAAACGACAAAATTAAGTTTTTATAAATAATCTACGTAATCGTCTATCAATTAACAATCATTGGAATACCCGGTGGTTAAAATACAAATAATATGCTATTGTTCTTGACAAAGAAGCTTACACAGATTACATGAGTATTTTGAATTATTGAATCCTTACGTGAGAATGCATTACTCAATAATTGTTACAGTAATTACTGTTCAATATTTTATTTTATTGATTCAATAATTGTTGCGTTGATATTTTATATTATTGTTGTTTCAATAATTATCAACGCATGTATTTCCCATTATCAGATCAATAATTCATATTATTTGAATAATATTATTAGATAGCATTATTGGCAATGTCTAGAAAGTTCTGTCTAAGGAGAGGTTTGTCACCTAATTGCGGCGCCAGTAAGGAGAAATTCTTATTGGAAAGCCCCCTCTTTCCTGGGAACTGCCTGGTTGTCATTATTGTGATTCTGTAATATTATTTGTGAATAATTAGTTATTGATTTATATGATAAGAAAATATTTATTTGATGTGGATATAAATTATGGATTTATTTATGTATTTATAAGTGAAGGAATTAATGATGAGGTGTTTTATCAGTATTTGTCGAAATGGAGAACAAAATATGGGATTTTCAGAAAAATTAGTTTATTACTTGATTTTGTAAAATCCATAACTCTTTGTGTATAATGAGTTAAGAGATGAGCCATATATCAAAAGAAAGCCCTAGAAGTAAGCTAATCTGTAGAAATTTGAATCACCAAAAATTCTTTGTAGATATTTCGTGGTGAAATTTTGAATGAAAGCTGGTCAGAAGGACTAATAGTCCGAAAAAAATCAAGTGTTCTTCACTATATTGCGTGAGTTATAAATTTTGATCCGACCGTTGGATCGTTGTAATTTTTGGATATGTTATACATATATACGTTGAGTATATGTCCACAAATTTTGAACCGTTAAAAATGAGCGTATAATTTATTATGAATTTTAAGAGGTGAATGATTCGAAAATTAGGTTTATAAATGATTTTGGTGGAAAATTCTAGAAATGGGTGGGCCCCACTTTTGGTTGTTGGGGAAGATGGCTGATTTTTGGTGGGTGTAATAGTAATAAGTAAAGCCCATCGTGTAGCAGTCAAGTCCGCTGCTTGACGTCTTAACATTTTCCTATAAATAGAGGGCTAAGTTAGAATTGAAAATCACACCGTAATTCATAAGTTTTCTCTCTTTTTCTCTAAATTGTCGAGTGTATTTTGTGAGTATTTAGATACTTGGTGAGTTCTTTGTTCAAGACAAGTTTCATTCAAGATCACTTGAGACCTTTCCTTAGAAATCAATCGATTCTTTGAGGTAAGGGATAGTAAGGGATATTATTTTTTGTAATGATATTATTTCTTCAATATCATTATCTTTGAAATGTTGATCCGAAGTTTTATCAAATTTGGAACTTTTTCATGTCGGGGTTACTATTCATGAGTTACTATTCACGAGTTCTTATTCACGAGTTACTATTCATGAGTTCTTATTCACAAGTACTTATTCATGAAGCGTGAAAATATTTTTTTTGTGAAATTTCTATCTTTTGGTGCTCGAGTTACTTATTCACGTATATGGTCTTTATTCATGTATACGGTCTTTATTCACGATTATCTGGCACTATTTATGTATGTGGCACTATTTATGTATATGACATTATTTACGATACTGATTTACGTATAAATACAAATTAGATCTTATTCAATTTTACTTATTCACGAGTTACTATTCACGAGTTACTATTCACGAGTTACTATTCATGAGTTACTTATTCACGAGTTACTATTCACACGGGTACTATTCACAATAAAATTGGTTTCTTTTTACGACCAAATTATCGTTGATTTATGAATCTTACTCTTGAAATTAAAACCATGTTTTGATTATATTGTTTTATATAACATTCTTATAACCCTAATGATGACATTTCTCTTTGACTTGAGTGTAAAGATGGGTAGATTATTGGTATGATCGTGACCATAGGTTCTCTTTGGCAGCGATAGTGCAAAAGTTGAATTGTTGGTGGTATGATCATGACCATTGAATTTACAATTGAATATTTTTAGCTTAAGTGCAAAGGTGAATTGATCAACATGGTTATAATTATTGTTATATAACTTCTGAAATGATTATGTATTTCTTTGATATATGAATATCTTTGGCTCGTAATGCAAAGATGACCTGTTGTTGAATATCTTTAGCATGTAGTGCAAAGATGAATTATTGATGAATATCTTTGGCTCGTAATGCAAAGATGACCTGTTGTTGAATATCTTTAGCCTGTAGTGCAAAGATGAATTATTGATGAATATCTTTGGCTCGTAATGCAAAGATGACCTGTTGTTGAATATCTTTGCTTTTGTAGTGCAAAGATGAATTATTGATGAATATCTTTGGCTCGTAATGCAAAGATGACTGTTATTGAATATCTTTGCTTTGTAGTGCAAAGATGAATTATTGATGAATATCTTTGGCTCGTAATGCAAAGATGACTTTGTTGTTGAATATCTTTGCTTTGTAGTGCAAAGATGAATTATTGATGAATATCTTTGGCTCGTAATGCAAAGATGACTGTTGTTGAATATCTTTGCTTTGTAGTGCAAAGATGAATTATTGATGAATATCTTTGGCTCGTAATGCAAAGATGACTGTTGTTGAATATCTTTAGCTTTTGTAGTGTAAAGATGGCTGTTGATGAATATCTTTGGCCCATAGTGCAAAAAGATGAATTTATTAGTATGATTATGAGCAGAACTGTGATTTGGTATAACCATGATATTTGATGTTTGAGGGTAAAGCGCGTGTGATGAAATTATTATCTTCATTCTGGATGAGAAGAGGAATTTAGAATCACAATTATGATTATGAGTTATTTATATGATTGTGGAAAGGAGGCGTTGATTGATGTTCTGAGGATAAAATATTGTTGGTGGACTTTTAACGTGGAGAAGATAATAGACTTTATAGTCTATTTGACTCTTTTAATGGATTGCTCGTTCATTTTGCAACTATGGTTGAAAAGTTTTATCATCTACCATATGTTCTAAATCTCTGATTCATTACTGATGAAGACTATTGATAATTTATTTATCTTTAGTCATAATATTTCTTACTGGGCTAGTTGTGCTCACCCTTTTGTTTCACAATTCCTTTCAGGTAATAAAAGTGTAGCTGGGTTGAGCGGGGATAACAAGGAATAGAACGGTGGTCTATAGTTGTTGAGGTTCTCCCTAAAGAGTATGAAAATAATTTTATTGAGGGCTTTAGTGTGTTGTATTTTATACATCATTTAATAGTTATTTTTGGTGAATTAAATAGGGTGAGGCGAACCCAACTTTGGAAGGTGTTTTGTCACTATCATACAAGATGTCTAATGACATACAAACTCGTGTTATCATAAGACATGGTTGTGTTTCATCCACTTCTTTGAGTATATTTACAAGCACTACCTATATAATCTTGGTGTTTGTTTGGAGTATAATACCAAAATAGAGAGATGGAGATAATGATATGTCAAGAGAAGACTCGCCATTGGGAAGAATATGATAGTAATCTTCTTGTTTTTCTTTTGGGGTCTATTAGGTCAACCAAGGATAATTACGTGGCCATATGATATCTACCATAACCTCAAAGCATGGCCTCCCATGTACGAAGGTTTTCTTGAGCACTTCCCAAAGATTCTAATTTCTAAAAGCAGTTTTTGACTATACCTTTATGTAAGGTGTCATTGTAACGTCTTCTGATTGGTATATATTTGTATCCAAACTCACAAAGATATGTGTTGTTGTATTTTGCACGACAATTGTTGTAATAAAGTTGTAGTTGTTTTTCTGTACCATGTATTTGGCGACTCAGAATGGGTTGGATGGAATGGACCTATTTTGGGGTTGTTACATCAAAGCCCTAATTTTGGGCCCAAAGCCGTCGCGCCCCAAATCAGACCGTGAAGGTTTGTCTTCTATCTCTCTTTCAATTATCAATCCTAAATATGTCTATTGTTTTCATACTCAGCCCTAAATCTTATACCCAGCCCCTAATCTACCTGAGTAATCTCATACATCGCAATATCTCTCCACGACAACAGATAGCATCTGTGAATGCTTATTAGAGAGCAAAATTTATTACCCTTTTTTTTGATTTACTGATATGCTTAATTTGAGCTTAGTTTGGTTTCTGGATCATTATTAGGCATTTTATTTCGATTTCCATGATTTTTGTTTATAGATTGAATATGTTTATGTTCTTTTTCTTTTTTTGTTGTTGTTGTTTATGTTCTGAGAGTATTTTTTCTAAGCCAGAGTATTGTTGTTGAATATGCTTAAGCCAGAGTATTTTTGTTTATTTTATTTTTTCAAAATTTGTGCGAGAACATAAACTTGTATGGGGTAAAATTCTAAATGGCAACAAACTGATGACAACTTCTTTCTTCCGCGAAGAGTAGCCAAGTCTTCAATCGAATCATACGACTTTACCATTTCTGTCCATTTTCTTCTTTTACTACGTAGCAAACAGAAAACAATGTTAGGCTTGATAAATCTCATAATATTGCCATTATCATGTGGACCATCAAAACTTTTGGGGTTAACATCCATTTGGGGTTAATTCTCGTGTTGAAGACCATTATATTGTGGCGGAAGGCGGAGGAATTGTTGAGCCAATCAAAGAGAGAAATTTTATGGGTCGGTTTAGGGCTTCTTTTTTCTCTCTCTCAAGTATGCATCTCGTACTCTTTCTTTCTTCAAGAGAGAAGTGATTAGATCAACTTATGTGCAATAATTATATATTTAGTATACAAAGTTTCATTAAATATAGCATAACATTTAATAGTAATTTAAGAATCAATGATTTTCGTGAGTTTGTTGGTTGGAAGCTCAGAGTAACTTCTTGTGTGACTATTGGTTCCAAGTAGAAATTTAGATGCCTCTAAGTTCAAGTTTTCTTATTAATAGGTTCTTGGTTAAGTTGTATATGCAAAGAGACGTAAGATGTTATTTATGATAACTACACATACTGATTGCTGAATTACTTGTTAGTCCGGCACTCTTAGTGTTGAAAAAGAAAATGTGGAGTTTTTACTTTTGTTTGCAGAAGTAGTTGAAGACATCATTCAGACTCAGATCCATGGTGATTTTAGTATGCAATATATGGACATGTATGATTCATCTAATCAGAGAATTTTTAATTTATATATTTTATTTTATTTGATTGTGGTATCATTCTTGAAGGCATAAAGCTATTCTTGCACTTTCTCTTTCCTCAATCAAGATATCTTGCTATTAGTTACTAAGTTTAATGTATCATCTATCATATCTTTGGCATAAAGCTATTCTTGCACTTTCTCTTTCTGCAATCAATGAGCATGATTTAAATTTGTATTTCATTACATTTAGATAAGAGTTTATAATCTTCACCAAAGTAAAACTTGTGGTGAGAGCTTTAAACCCTATTTGACTGTCTATGGAGGTTTCTCCAACTTGAAAGTTGGAAAAGATATAAAATTTTCATATTGTTTTTCGCATGTTACCCTTTAACCCTTTAAAATGCGAAAAAATTATAATTCAAATGGAGGCCTTTAGATTGAATCAAAGTTGTATTGGCTTTAAAAAAATACTCTCCGCGCTTCGACATTAGAGGTATATCGAATTTTGATGTTTTTAAAACTTAAACAAATCATACCATTTGATTGTCATTAAAAGTATATTTGTTATGAAATATTTTCTGACTTTTAGAATTATAGAATTGTATGAATACTGAAGAATAATGTTGTATTAGATTGTTTGTTCTGTATTGTTCATTTTTATGTGTTGTTGTGGGTTTAATGTTTTAAAGCTACTTCAATTAGAACTACCACCTTAAGAAAAAAGTATTTTCTCAAATTCCTTTATTAAATAAATTATTGCATGTGTTCCTGATGATTAAGTGTCACGATGTCTAATTTTCACTATTTGAGTAAGTTAGATGAAAACTAATCAGAGTTAGTGTTGATAAAATTATAACTAATATTCTATTTAATTACACTTGACAACTATTTATGTGGAGAAAACTTTAAAATTTCTTTTTTATTGTTTCTTTCCTTTCTGATGTACCGAATTCCTCACTTTCATGTGCCTCCTAATGTGTAATCACATTATCCAGGGACTTAAACCTTATCACATAGATTCTTATATAGTTGGATGTTCTTTTTATTTTCTTCCAGAAAATCAAATTCGTTGAAATCCTTTTCATGGAAATTATTCTTAATGAAAAATGACACCAATCTACAGAACAATCTACAGTATAAATAAACTCAACCTTTTATTCTGATTCAACTTCCTCTCTTACTATACAATCTACAGTATAAATATATAGTAAAACAAAATTAAAAAATTAAAAACAAAAGAGCTAGGCTCGGAAGATTGAATGTAGTTTTGATCAAATGTTAAATTTTTGTCGTGATATTCAAGATAACGTAAATCTGTCTTTCTTGACTTCATTTGCTCATGTTTAATTTATTAAGTTTGCTCATACAAAGTTGATCCAAGTGATAGAAACAACATACTGTCAATGTTTTATCCGAATGTGCGCTTAATCAATTACATATGGATAAGGTAACATTCTTCGGTATTGTTATAAAATTTTATTTTGATATTAGTTTGCATTTTTTTTTACTAATGTCTTATTTTGTACTTCCTAGGAGAATTCACATGTGAATCACTTGAATAAACTAAGTGTTATTCCATCTTGATGAAGGGAAAGAAAAAATTGGTTCTATTCGAAAAGAAAATTGGTTTAATCAACCCAGGTATGTTGTCTTAATCATTGTTTATCTTTTGATAAAAATTATAGAGCATTATACACTAAATTGTTGGCCCTCGATCTCACGCTCACTCTTACACTTCTCTCTCACACTTTTACGACTTCATACCATCATCGAGTAGAATTGTTTGTTGTGGTGGTATTATATAGAGCGATATTTCTTATGAATTTGATTTTAAAAGTTATGTTTTTGGACATGCTAACCTAATGCCTTATTTTGTACTTCCTAGGCGAATTCAAATGTGAATCACTTGAACAACCTAAGAATCGCTCCATCTTGACGAAGGGGAAAAAAAAAAATGGCGTTTCAACAGAAAAAGAAAATTGGGTTACTCAACCCAGGTATGTTGTCTTGATCGTTCTTCAAGTATTTATAAAATTATTTAACACATCATATCTAATAGCTATCTAACGTGTTGGTATTTGGTTAGAGCAATATACACTATATTGTCGTTAATATTTTGAGTTCTTCACCCTTCACTCTCACCCTTACACATCTCTCTCTCACGCATGACACACAACTCTATTCTTACATGAATTTGCATGACTCTACATGAATTTGATTTTTGACCTGCTAACATATTGTCCAAATTATGTATTGGTTTTCTTAGTTAGTTTTCTTAATTTTTTTGTTTCCCCTTCGTAAATTGTTACGTTGTGTTTACTTGCAATAAATTAATGCAATTTCTATCAGGGATTTGAAATTATATTAGTTCGCTAATTATTTAACTTATTTCACACATCACTTCCTATCTTAGGCTCCCGCATCAAATTTCTCTTCCTCTAAAATTAAGGCCCAAAGCGCTAGACGCGAACGAAATCGCAATGATAGTAGTACGTCTTTCATGGCATAAGATGGCACAACGCCAAGCGTCGGAAAAAGAAGCGTCGAGAATTACACTCAACCTCTACCCAAAGACTTTCCAAAGATTAACACCACCCAAGTCCTCTCCCAATTCTCCAAGCATGCTCTACTTGCTAACATGGTTCTTGGAGTTCCCTCGCATTCCCAACCATCTCTTCGCATACAATATTGGTGAACATTCGCTTTACTCAATTGTCTTGATGTCGAGGTACAATTACTATTGTCATTGTTTGTATTTGGATTAAAATACATAAAACTAACTACTACTATGATGCCGGAATGAATGCGTCTTAAAGGGGAAACACGAGTATGTCACACGCCCACTAATTGTCGGACAAATGGAAAAGAAAATATGTCTACCTCTTTGGTAAGTTTTTAGATCAAGTACTTGATACGTATCTCTTTTGCTCTTAAGAAAAATATAGTTGTAATGTATTGTCTTTCCCCTGTTCGATAGTTGTATAGGAAAATACCGGTGATTTACACTCCCCCACAACCCTTACGTCATGATCTGCAAGACCTAACTCCATTGCACCGAGCCACTATAGCACACCTTCCACAAAAAAGGTCGCGGACAAATAATTTGGAATGTTATCTAACACCTACAATTGCGTCCGACCCAGTTTTCATTCCAATCGACTGCTTTTATTCTCATCTATATACGGCGCGACCTTCTGGTAAGCCTCGAAATTTAGAGACAAGCTTTGCTCACTATGAAGTTGTCCCCGATGTAGCACCACATTCTCATCAAACTGACGACAATGTCCTCATGACGTCGTCTCCTGTTCTGGCAGATCTAACAGTGTATGTATATTCTACATAGTTTATTAGTTGCCTACTATTTTCTTACTTCTCATATTTGTGTACATACAATTTTTATTTGTAGATTCCCACCAGAACCCTTTAGCGATGTTGACAGTATGTTTAGTGATGACGAAATGAATGTTTTTATCCCTGTCAATAATGAGCGTCATTTTCTCGGGCCGATGAATATTCAGTGTCCTTATTGTTCAGCCTTACATTGGCGGGACGAACGATTATCTCGCACAGGATTGTCCAATCCAAGATTCGGAACATGTTGTCTACAAGGCAAAATTAAGTTACCGGAACTCATTGCACCCCCACCTCCTATTCGTGCATTGTTTGATGGCCATGATGGTCAAGCAAAATCATTTCGTCGGCATATTAGGGAGTACAATGCAGCTAATGCTTTCACGAGCTTGGGTGCTAAGC
Organism: Panax quinquefolius; assembly: GCA_020205615.1. Taxonomy (NCBI): domain Eukaryota; kingdom Viridiplantae; phylum Streptophyta; class Magnoliopsida; order Apiales; family Araliaceae; genus Panax; species Panax quinquefolius. The sequence continues at coordinate 2,676,876 of CM035171.1, forward strand.
TTGACGACAGATTACTCAACTCAAGAGGGCCAACATCATTCACTATCTATGGAGAATTACGTCACCGTACCGGGTCATTGTTACCCCCGGATGGTTGCTCACCCATCTCTTGTCAACATGCATATATATGACCACTTTGCATTGGATATTCGATTGTCATGTGAATAATAACTTGTGTCGAGATGTCCTCAACACTTGCATGTAATTGTTTGTTGTCGATGAATCATTTTGCTTCAAAGTACAAAGCGTGCCCATGAAATACTAAGCGAGTCTCGAATCTTGAGATCATGATTTACGTGCTCACCCTTCATTACACCTCATCAACTAATAGGCATCAAGACAATCTTCCAACCACCGATGAAATAGCCGTGATTTTGCACGGTGATGGTAGTGAGTAGTGGTATCGCGAGATATTGTTTCGCACCTAAAAGGAGATAATAGAGCCACTGAGCGGATAAATGAGTGTCATCCAAGCATATTTACCATTACACTATGTACTTCTATTCCCTCCTGGTGAGCTTGGTTGGGAACCTGGTCTACGACAGTGGAACTCGAACAAAATGATTTTTCAAGATAAGAAGGATGACACGAGATGCAATTTTACTGCTTATCGTATGTTTCCGCCCCACGAAAGTATTCTACAATTCTTAGAGGAGGAAAGTTATTTCAAGAGTTTATAGTAGATGCTTGGGCATCAACGAAGCAAAACAAGTTGTCTTACATCGGACTCAATCGGGATAAGTTCATGGCGTGAGATTTATGCAAATTTGTGTGTGGCGGTGTTGATGAGTTGGGCCCCGTCGATCGGACAACGCTTTGTCCGCCATCATCCTCATTGGGAGTGCGCGTAACATGAGCGAGATTTTTCATGACTCTATGGCCATTACAAGGTACCACCAACACCCGACATCTTCTTCACCATGACGGCCAACCCAAAATGGCGAAATAATAAATTGCCTTTACTAGAACACCAAACCTCTTTGGATCGTCCGAGACATAGTTGCCGTGTTTTTGAGTTAAAGCGGCGTGCCACGATGCACGAGGTAAAAATGAATGATTTTTGGTGAAAAAAGTTGCTCGTGTATTCACCATTGAGTTCCAAAAACGAGGGTTACCACATATGCATGCTTTATTCTTCCTTCATGGCCTCGACAAGATTCGCACAAGCTGCCGCAAGTGGATCGGTTAGTTAGTCTTTGAATTCCAGATCCATCCATCGATCCAACTCATGTACGAAACAATCAAGAGTTGTATGGTTCATGGTCCCCGTGGTTCTCGAAACCCTTATTCAACTTGCATGGTGAGCGGTGCATCTTTGGTTCCATTATCCCAAAGCCTTTGCAGATTCAACTACTATGGATGAACATGGGTACCCATTTGCAAGTCGTCGCCAGTAATGGTCGGGTCTTACACCACCGGAGGGCATACATTTGATAATCGAGACGTCAGTACCTTACAATCCACACCTATCAAGAAAGTTCATTTGTCGTATAAATGTGGAGGTGCATGCGCGGGAATGAGGTCCGTCAAATATATCCATAAGTACATATACAAAGGTCATGACCGCACAACTATGGTTTTAGAGGACGGATGGAAACAATGAGATAAAGCAATACCTTGATGCAGGTATATTGAATGACCGACAGAGTGCGTGGCGACTCTTGGTTATCCTCTTCATGAAGAAATTCCTTGATTTATGCGGCTAGATCTACATTTTACGGGATGCATCAAGTTGTTTACGATCCTACTAAAACACTTGAAACAATAAGACTTGGGTCTCAGGAGTCAAATCACAACTCGACCGGATTCTTTGTTGTTGTTCTTCAAATGATGTTTGCGTGCCTACACATACCAAGAATTTCCCCAACATTTCGTTTGGAACAAAGGTCGGAAGATTTGGACTCCGAGGCAGAGTGGGTTTGCAATTGGCAGATTATACTTTGCTACGCCCAATTCTGGGGAGCGATTTTACCTTCGATTGCTATTAATGCGGTTGTTAGAGGACGCGTTCTTTTTGATGGTCTCACATACGATCAATGGTGTGTTTCATGATAGTTTTAAATCAGCGTGTGTAGCTATGGGGCTCCTGGAAGATGATGCAGAGTGGGTATAATGCCTCCAGGAGGCTTCAACCATGAATACGGGATACCGCCATTTGAGACTATTCTCAGATCATTCGGTAGAATGCTCCCCAATACAACCATGCAGTTTGTGGAATCAATTCTCCGTCCATATATGTGATGATCTTCGTCACAAGCTACAATCAAATTTTGGCATATACGATCCAACACAGTCTCAAATCGAAGATTACGGTTTATATTTGATTGATCAATTCTTCTACATGAATCGGCAAAAAATTGGATGACTTCCACTTATGCCACACCCTCGCTCAAAATTGGAGTTCTGTTTCAGGTAATAGATTGTTGATCGATCATATGCAACTACGAAATGAAGCTAATCAACTAAATGACCTTTTGAATATTGATGTTTTAAATAATGCTCAACGTACGGCTTATGATGCTATCACTATCTCGATTCTTTGAAAATCGTAAGGGCAAAATGTTTTTCCTCGGTGGAGGTGCAGGAATTGGGAAAACCTTTTTTGTACAACACCATCACCACTAAAATGCGCGCAATGAGGGTCATATCGTCATTCTGATTGCTTCATCAGAATTGCATCGTTGTTGTTGTTAGCGGTCGGACAAATTTCATTCTACATTTTGCATTCCATTCGATATCATAGAAAGCTCGATTCGTGGTTCAAACAAACGATCCACCGTGGGGATTTATTTAGGAGGCTCGCTTGATAATATGGGGACGAAGTTCCCATGCAAAGATCGACATGGTGTTGAGGCGATTGATCGATACTTCGTGACGTCCGTGATGATAATCGACCATTCGGTGGTATCACGATTGTGCTTGGCGAGGATTTTTCGTCAAATACTACCGGTGATACCTAAGGGTCACGAGAACAAATTGTTGGTGCATCTTTAAGGCGTTTCTACAATGTGGGGGCGTGTGTGTGCGTATTGACTTTGAGCATAAACATAAATGCGAATAGCAATCATCCCGCAAATTCTTCTCACGCGATCCTTCTTGGAAGAGGTGATTTATATTACGATTATTCATTAAATTATTCATTTATATGTCTCGATATGTTTCACATCATACTTAGATTGGGATCGAAGACGCAAGATATTGTGGAACTTCCTCCAACGATACACGTGTGTCGAACTCGCATGAACTAATTTCGAGTTTATCCACAACTAGATGTGCTCGATTGTGGTAACCCCATCCTACTTGGCGAAGCGCACAATTCTTTCTGCTCAGAATGATGATGTATGCGCCATCAATGATGCTGCTCTACAAATTTATCCTGGCGAGACGTATACCTACTTGGCAGCTGACAAGGTGTCAGATGGGGACGAACTCTGTCGTTCTATCACTAATCAATATCCAAGTGAGTTTCTAAATTCTCTAAACCCACTTTGGTTTACCGCCTTTCAAGTTGAGCTAAAGGTCGGGTGCCCCATCATATTGTTGAGGAATATAGCCCCGAAAGATGGACTCTGTAACGGGACTAGACTAATGGTGGTCAAGTGCGCATCGCGGGTTATTGAGGCTAGAATTCTAACTGGTGACAAATCTTCGAATTTGTGTTTCATCCCGCGGATATCATTATCACCGTCGTCCAAAGATTTACCGTTTCAAATGACTAGACGCCAATTCCCAGTACACTTAACATATGCTATGACAATCAATAAGTCGCAAGGCCAGTCAGTCAAGTTTGTTGGATTAGATCTGCGCTTGCCTGTATTCAGCCACGGTCACCTATATGTGGCCATGTCTAGGTGCACGTCGGCTGATCGCATCAGTGTCCTTCTCCCTCCTAATGAATCATCTATCACGACAAATATTGTATATCCGGAGGTGTTGTTGGACTCTGTGTAAATATTACTACCTTTTTTAATGTTTTGCAACTTAGGTCAGGTAATTGGTTCATGACTTTTGTTACGTTCCAAGCAATCATCAAACTTCTTTCTTGGTAGAAAAATTGTTTTGTCAGATTCTTGATTTGAAAAGCTCTTCATTTGTTAGTTTTAATGTATGCCGTACATTTAGTCTACTCCTTTAGTAATCTTGAAATTAGGATTTTTGATTAATATTTTCCCTAACCAATATCAAAATTCATATCAAAATCAAAACCCTCGGATTGGGATGTTCCTAATTCAAATTTCCAATACCCTAATTTCAAAACTAATTGACAGCACCTAATATTGTCATTTTGAGATAGATTAAAAATTGTAAAGTACCTGATTAGATTCGCTCTTAGACGTTTGGGAATGGACAACAGTCCGCAAGTCCAATATTACGAACTGTCGTAGTTATAGCTGCCGGAGATGAGAAGGCGGTGACGTTATTAAATAATATTTTGAACATATTTATAGTAACCACTTGAGCCCGAATCAAGTCTCAAATTTACTGTCTCACGAGTACTATTGATATTAACCTTCAATTTTAAGTTCACATTGAGCCCAAGAGTAGCATTTAGTCCTTGAACATATTGAAACAACCTATCCTAACTTGAGCCATCTTGATTTATACTCTTTTTGAAGTGCTTATTTGTGTCTTTTTTTGGTGAAGGTGGTTTTTTTGAGCACTCATTGTCTTATAGTATAAAAGAGAAAACAAGAAATTGCGAGTTCTGGAAGTAAAGGAGAAATTATAACCTTATATGAATTTTTAGTTGTAAATGAATCATGATTTACTTTAAAAAAAATTAAGCTATTTACTTTCATATTGAGTTTAGTGAAAATTTGTATTGCTTTCATAATTATAGATTGTTTTTTGGTATACATTAGTATTGTAGATTTTTTTTCCATGGAATTTTTTTTTTTTCAAGCTTAGCATTAGGTATAGACCGACTCCTAGAAGAAATTGGTCGTTTTGATGTTACCTTACTTTTCTTGGTTCGTGGATCTCATTTATATCTCCATCTCTATCTCCATCTCCATCTCCATCATGCATTCTTTTCTATGATCAATAGGAAAATAATTTCTTTAATTATGTAAACCAATTAAAATGAGTGTGTGAGACTTTGTCTTAGGATCCAGAGAAATTCAAACAAAGGCTAAAGATTTGAATTGAGTCTTAATGGAGAATAAAGACAATTTAACATTCTCATTAATATCGTTTATTCTTAATTCTAAAAAATTACTTGGTGTAGCGAAAATGGGAGAGAGAAACTTATGACAATAGTCAAATTCGAGTAGTTTTGTGTATCATGTTTCTTTTCTTCTTAGGGTTTCATGCGACCTTTGACTAAAGAATGTCATGTTGCCAAGCTTTTCTCAAAGCATAATATAAGGTGAGGAGGTCTTTCAAAGCGTTGTGTTGTTCATAAAGTAAAGGAAGGGTTCTTATGTTTTGATTCTGATTGTTTTATTTTGACTCACATATTTCGATAATTTTATATTTTAATATTTTCGGTATACATTGAAGGATACGTGGTGTAAAAGTGTGTAAGTCAGTAAAGTAATGGGGAAATATGCTCAAAATGTTGTTTTCTATTTTCTGCGATGTTTGTATATTTTTGGTTCCATCTTTTGTAAAGTTAACTAATTATACATGGTTATGATGATTTTTGGTCCGAAATGATTGTTTTTTTGTGGTTTGTATATGTATTGATGATTGTAAGTTTTGTAAGCGGGTTTAAAATTTTTGGAGTTCTATTTTTAAAAGGAACTCTCAACGAAATTTCTTGAAATTAGTCTTAAACTAGCTTGATGTTTTGGTGGTTGGATATGTGTTGATAATTGAGTATATATTAATTGTTGTGTTGGTATATGTCTTTAGATAATGTAATATTTTTCATTACGTCGTGCCTTTATGTTGTTATATGTACATCATGCACTGGTATTAATCTAATCTAATTTCAAGATGGTTGTTATATGTACATGATGCGTCTATATTTTGTGTCACTAGGAGTTAATTCTCCTCTTAATAGCATGTGTTTGTTGAGAAAGAGCAGTGCAAGTCCTAGATATCACATGTTGCCGCAAAATAACTCTCATTTCAATTTTTTTTTTCATAATTTATTTTTAGTTTTTTTAGAATTATACATTGCCTTCAGGCGCGGGTTATCGCTACTAAATAGCTCGATGATTGAGTTTGTATTAATTGTTGTGGTAGTATGTATCTTTAGTTAATGTAATATTTTTTAAATTTTAATTTAATCTTTCGTTACGCCGTACCTTCAGGCACGGGTTATAGCTAGTATATAAATAAAAGGGAAAAGGAGGAGGAAAAGAGTGAGAAAGGGGCCTCTTCATGGCTATACTTTTTGGACTAGAAAACCAAGGGGACATTTGCAATGCATGAAAGACTTGCAGAGATGGACCGCCAAAACCAAAGTTCTTCCAAAAGAAAATTGAATATTAAAACAATATTAATTGTTGGCTATACCAAAGACGAAACCAATCAATCTAGTCACATAAAGATCCGGCAAGCAAACGGGTAAACGGGAAAAAGCAGCTTCGAGTTCAAAACCAGCCAAAAAGCGGATTGAAAATCAAATCACATCAAATCAAATCAAACCCCAGAATATTGAATGAAGAAGAAAACAAGCTGTAGCAATTTACTTACTAGTAGTACATTATAAGCACATATCCATAGGTAGAATATAAAACACTCTTCACAAAAAGCACAATATATATAAACGTACATCATCGAACCACAATTAGATAAGATCACATGAAATATATATGGAGGTAACTAGTTAGCTAGGAGTAATAATGAATCAAAGTAAAATCTATCTTGAAACTTGAACTGATTTAAACCAACCTCTCATCTCCCACTAATTTTCTATACAGTACGTACTAATTTCAATTCCCTTCTCTTTCTTAATTAATTTGTCAAACAAAAGCAAACTAGTTGAATTGTTGTTACAAACCAACACTAGAACCACGACATCGGCAATATTAATTAATAACATCAATGTATATACTACTAGTGAGACAAATCAATCAAGATTTTTCTAGAAGACTTTTGGGGAGAGAGATCTTAAATTAAATAGCAGTAGTGTTTTTTTTAAGGTCTTGGTGGTGGGAAGAATTGCGTACTCGCCATGAATGCATTGAGTGGAGCTGGATATGATGAAGAGTCGAGCCAAGTCACACCCGGGGGGTTACTAGTGGTGGCCGTGGTAGAGGCATTGGTGGTGGCAATAATGAGATTAAGTGGTTGTTGAGCTTCGCCGCTGCCACCACCGGATGTCTCACGGACACCGCCGCCATAACAACTTTTGGGGCCTTGATCATAAAGAAGTCCCTTGAAGACATGTCCTCCAATGTTGACAGCAGTCTGATAAGCATACTGCTCGTCTGCGTCATCCATCGCCCTAACGTTTACGCAGCGAAACACTGCCGAAGAGCTCAATTCTGCCGGAAACTGACCCATTTCTAACCCTAGCCACACCCACAAAAATTAGTCATCAAATCAAATATTGAGCACCTTACTAGTAAAACAATAAACCTTTTTCTTAATTTTTTCAGTTTTACAGTACAACCGTTGTAGTATAAATGAAAGAAAAAGTATATCGATCTTTCAAAATCAATGGAGGGTGTGTGTATAGAATTAATTAATTATGAGAACTGGATATATTTATTGGTATCCTAAAGAAATATATATTGAAACTGACATTTTCATATAAAAATTGTAGTTATAGATCTTATAGTTATGATTTTTATTTTCATTATATATCTATAACTACACCTTATGCGAGAATATCAAAAAATTATGTAAAATATAAATATATATTACTCCTTCCGTCCCAAATTAATTGCTCAATTTTGACTTTTTTAAGTCAAATTAACTATTTTTAATTAATAATTAAGATATATAAATATATTTTTAAAATTATAAAAATTGAGATTAGTAATAAATTGTATATCTTTTTCTTTTGGTTATAATCTCTTCTCTTGGTATATTTTAGTTAAAAAATAATAAAAGATTAATTTTAAAAATGGTCAATTTAATTTTAAAAAATCAAAATTGAGTAATTAATTTGGGACGGAGGAAGTATTAATTACCTGCAGAAACTGAGGTGTAGGTAGGCTAAGGGGTGGAAGCTAAGGGGTTGGAATTATCTCTTTCTCTTTTGGGATTCAGACTCAACTGCTGTTGATTTTGTTGCGAAGGAGAATTGGAAGAGGTGATGAGATGCAAGTGTTGTTACTTCTCGCGCCTTTTGGCGGCAGGAACCCAAGTGCTCTTAACGTGGGTTTGGCACTGAAACCCGCGGCTCTTACAGCAAGTCCTGCACCTCATATTCTCACAATCTTTCTTTGCTTGATTCCCACAATCTTGGCAATTCATGCTAATGCTGCTGCTACTAATAATCCTCATGTTATTGTTTCCACCAACACCTCCAGCTCCAGATTGACTCATCAGTCCAAACCCTAATGGTGACGATCTATTATTATTATTATACAGTAGTATAGACTGATCATCATCATCATCAGTAGTAGTAGTAGAGACATTAATGTAATTGGTTGTAATTAATCTCCTACTGGAAGAACCCCCCACAGGTGAAAGATCCACATGATGATCTTCAAGTTGTATTTTTTGCTGCTGATGATGTAACTGATAGTATTGCTGCCATAGCTCGAAACCCTTGTTGTAGATCTCTTCGTTTCTGAACAAATACAAACTATTGTTGTTGTATGTTGTGGTTTTTTGATCCGGCTCTTGCTCTTTTCCACCTAGTGTGAAGAACCCAGACATTTTTTCTCTTTGCTACACCTCAATTTCGACAAAAAAATCATTAACAAACAAAGAAGCACCGGTTTAGGGAAAATTGGGTAGCTAAATATGGAAAGATCTATGTTTTAAATTTATAGGTTTAATTTGAACAAAGTAATCAAGTGGTTGTGAGTTTGATGGAGAGAGAGAGAAGTAGTACTGATTTGGGTTAATGTTTTTGCTGCTTTTTTGAGGAAAAATTTTAGGAATTGTTTTGGATAGCTAGCTAGGGCAACGAAGATCGTTGGTCCATTAATTAATTACCTTCTCTCTTGAATTCAATTCTTGATTTGTTTGATGCAGCAGCATTATTTAATGTCACTGCCACTCCCACTGCCACTGCAACTGCATCGCTGCCATGGACACTACTTCTCCCGCTACAACCTCAATTTAATACAACCCCATATACTACTAAGATTACTAGAAGTAGTACATAATACAACTTTCTCTCTCCTCTTTATTTCTTCCTCTCCCTCTCTCTAAAATACACAACTGATCATATCAGCAGCTGGCTGATTTTGTGGTGCACAACAAAACCTGTATAATCCTCCCTCCCTCCCTCCCTCCCTCCCTCAATACTATCTTACTCTGCACTTCACTTGAACTTGTATAAAATCTCACGGAGAATTAAAGATCGAATCTAAGCCGTTGCATTTCTATCGAACGGCCACTTCACCGGCCACGTGGCTGTGCACCGGCTTTTGCTTATTCGTCCTTGCCCGGAAAACACGCTCTACTTCCTCTCTTTTTTTTTTCTTTTTCTGACTGTTCTTTCTCGTCCAATAAACAAAGAATTAGTAATTAATTGAAAAGATGGTTTTTATTTCATTTTATTACTACTAATATTCAATCAGCCAAGCATGTACCGAAAGTTTTCCTCACATGCATATCTGTAGGATCTTTTTTGACCTTAATCCCATAATATCCAACGGTCCTAATTAAATTAGCTGTGATGCTAATTAAATTATTGATGAGGTGACTATTTTATTTTTGAAGAAAATGAATAAATTTAAACAATAAATATTTTTTCGAGTGTACGTACGTATAAACTAAACTTAATTATACTCTTAGTTGTTTGCCTGGCCTCGTATTTTATTTTAGGGATAATAATGTAATACCTCCTCCTCCTATTCGACTCTGGAGTAATTCTTTCTGATTTACTGTATTATAAATATTTGTGTTCCTAAATATAAGTTATTTGAGAATTTTAAGTAAACATTAATTGTTTAGTTTTTAATATTACTCCAAGTAATAAATATAATTTTTGTTCTCTAACTATTTTTTGTCCAATAAATAATCTTCTTTTTTTTTTCAACATACAAAATAATATAAATAATTGATAGTATATTTAATATTTTATAATCATTTTCTTAATATTTATGCACAACTCTAAAATCATCTATATCAAAAAAGAAGAGTACTCCACTATAAATGTTGTATAGTACTACTACTATACTAGATCTAGTACACAGTAGGATCAATGAATGAAGAGTCATATATGAACAGTAGAATTGTATTGTAGTAGTATACTAGTATTAGTTTGAAGGATAACACCTCGTGACAAGAGCTCCTTGGTAGAGCTATATATGCATTCTTCCCGTTATTCCGGCACTGTATAAACGGTATAATTTATCTCAAATTTTAAAAGACCTAAATAATTTATTGAGTTAACAAAAAATTTAAAATTATTTATATTTTATTAGATAAATTTTATTAGATAGATGGATGGTAGAATTTATCCCAAACTTTGGACAATCCAGATGATTTATTGAGTGAGCGAAAAATTCAAAATCATTTATATTTTATTAGATAGATATACAACCCCTATATATATATATATATTAAAATTGTCCCTAACGAAAAATTAGATTAAAATTCAAAAATATTACATTACTTAAATATTTTTTACAACTTAAAATAACTTACAATCGGAAATAACAATTATCATAATTCACCACACAACCACAATAATTAATTTTTCTTTAAAAATAGATATCAAGAAAAATCTAAATCTATCTATAAAACTTACAAATTATTATTATTATTATTATTATTATTATTATTATTATTATTATTATTGTTATTATTATTATTACTATTATCATAATTATTATTATAATTATTATTATTATTATTATTATTATAATAATAATTATAATAATTATTATTATTATTGTTGTTATTATTATTACTATAATTATTATTATTATTATAATTATTACTATTACTATTACTATTATTATTAATTATAATTATAATTATAATTATTACTATTACCATTATTATTATTATTATTATTATTATTATTATTATTATTATTATTATTATTATTATTATTATTATTATTATTATTATTATTATTACTACTACTACTATTATTATCATTATTATTATTATTATACTTATAATTATTGTTATTTTTATTATTATCATTATTGTTATTATTATTGTTATAGATTTGGGTGGGATTTTTAGTGGTAAATTTGATTTGAGTGGAAATTTTAATGTAAGATAAAATGTGAGCCTTTAAATTAAGTTTGAAAAAATTGAGATACAATTTGAACTGTACTTGTACTTTGTCAAATAAAATATTTAAAATGAGTTACTGCTTTTATTATATATTTATATAGATATAGATATATGCATTAATTAATCATCTACTAATAACTACTCCTAGCTACTTTGCTAATTACGTAGTAATTACTAATTAGTACTTCTACTAATAACTAAATTCAATGTAATTACAGATGGATTAAGTACTTTTGCATGGGAAAAAGAATGCAAAACTAGAGAGTATATCCATTTATTTATATATGTTCTTGAAAAGTTGCGATTAATTCCACTACATTATATATGTACAATTAAATTGCTGAGAGCTAGCTTTTTATGTTTCGGAGGTGTTCGGGTGTGATATATCGACTCCTATGTGGGCTAAAGGCCTGAGTTCCAATGGGCCAAAGCCAAGGGGATTGGTGGTGTTCGGGTTTGGGTGTTGAAGTCTTTTTATTTGGATGTCTTATTGATTTGGTGATGTTCGAGGTCCTAAGGCGTTGAGTTTTTGGATGAAGCTCGCACCAGTTTATAGGGTTCGGATGGATTTAGGCATATACGAAGTCTAGAATGCTAAGGAGTTTAAATAGTTAAAGATTCTAATCCTAACAATATGTAAATACTTACTCAAAAGGTAAGTGTTTGGATCATATCCAATTTGCATGTTTTAAGGAGATTGTGTTGAACCCAAACAATGGTAATTGAGAATGTCTATAAATACAAGGCTTGACTTCAATTAATAAGTAATATACTTTTGAGCACTAAATACTAAAGTAAACTTATATATTTAAACTCGAGAATATTATGTTATTTAACTAAAAATGAACTCTTTTTGAAGAATTTTTTTTTGTAATAAATAAGATTTTTTTTTGTGGGATGGAGGAGGGTCTTTTTTTGGGAGGGGTTGAATATATACACTTTTACTCAGTTTTAAATCAAACATATATATATATATATATATATATATATTTATAAAACAACAACTTGTTAGAAAAAAAATTATTTGTTCAAAAGTATACTAATTAGTATTCCCTCCATTCTTATATGTAGGTCGTTTTAGACTTTTTTTTATATTTCTAATTATTTGTCGTTTGTGGTTATTTAGGAGAATTGATTACTATTTTTCTCAAATTGCTCCTTATTACTCCACCTAATCTTTTGATTCATATTTATGAAATAAGTGAGGTGAAAGGTATTATAGACAATTGATACTATAGTTAATGTTTTTCAATTATTTCTTTAATTCTTGTGCACATGTCTAAAACAACCTATATTAAGGAACGGAGGGAGTATTAATTTACATCCCAAGAGCAATTACATCCCAATGTAATTCCTTTACTTTAGATTAGAAAACATAGCTTAATTAAACCATTGGCTACTTGAATTGGACTAGTTAGAATAGACTCTCTTTCTCTCTCAAAAACAAAAAATGCAAAGCACGAAAACATCAAAGGCAGTGTTTGAATTTAAAATGTTATTGGAGGGAGAAATTATTTTCCAAAGGATAGGATATATATATATATATATATATATATACTCTCTCTGTCTGTAAAAGACTAATTAATTATACTTCATTTTATCTCAATTTTTTATATTTTTCTCATGATTTTGAAGTAGCAATTTTGATGTTAGGATCTGATGACAATAATAAAATACCAGTAGTATTGATTTGGTATGTAAAATAAGTGTATATACGAATAAAATACGATCGACTAGTAGCAGAGCAGTACTATTTTGATTTTGAGTACGCGATTCCCAATGAATGCGTTCATTCTCGAGCCCAGCCGTGTAATATTCCAACAAAAACGCGTTTTTATTTTTTATACTGCTTTTTACATGCAATATTGAATACTTTTTTCTCCGTTCTTATTTAAATGAATTTTTAGATTTTTTTATTTGTTTTTAATTATTTGACGTTTATTTAAATTTAAGAGAATTAATGATAATTTTTTCAAAAATACCCCTCATTACTCTACCTATTTTTTTTAGTACTTTAAACTCATTAATAATTTAAGGGTATTATATATAAACAATTGAGTACTATATTTAATATTTTCCAATTATTATCTTAAAGGGTGTGCTCATCTCTAAAAGGTCATTTAAATAGGGACGGAAGGAGTATTGAAATATATATATATATATATATATAGTAAAACCTCTATTTAGTAATAGATTTGGGACCAAACTATTTGTATTCTAATTGAGAGGTTATTACTAAATATAGGTATTGGTACAAAATATTTTTCGAACACCCAAAAATATCCACTTTCACAAAAATATCAATAAGAATTTCTTAATAATTATTATTCAAAAAATATTTATGCAAAGTAGTCTTTTATAGAAAAATATTGTCTTTTATAAGAAAATATAGTCATTTATAGGAAATGTAGTCTTTTATAGAAAAATATAGTTCTTTTATAAGAAATGTAGTCTCTTATAAAAATGTAGTCTTTTAAAATTAATAGTGTCTCTCTCTCTCTATATATATATATATATATATATATATATATATATATATATATATATATATGATTATTATTATATATAGATGTAAGACCCCAACTTATTATAAATAAAATCAATTTTCTCTAATTATATTTGTGAATAATAAGGTATTAATTTGATATAATTCTTTGGTTATGGGTGAAATGCAAATTTTGCAAAATATGCAAGTGGTTATAAAAAATAATCATTGTTGTGGGGAATATTCGTTTGGTCGTGGAATATTCTTGTTTGGGGAATATTAAATTTATTTAGTAGCAATCGTTCATTTGTGGGCTCCATAATGTAGAATAAGCATGGGATGAAGAAAACGACAAGTTTGAGTTTTTATAAATAATCTACAGCGTAGTTATTCAGTTGACATTGTTGAAATACCCGTTGGTTAAAATACGATGAATACGCGTGGATGCAAAGATTGATGAATTATTGATCCTTACGTAGAAGACAATTACTCAATAATTGTTACTGTGAAGCATTATTCAATATTTTATTTTATTGATTCAATAATTCTTTGCGTTGATATTTTTATATTATTGTTGTTTTAATAATTGTCATTGCACAAGATTTTCCATTATCGATTAATAATTTATATTATTTGAATAATATTTGTGAGACCTTATTTTATCAATAAAGATTTAAATTTTGTCAAAATAATTTTTAATGTTATGGTGTGAATTTGAGATAATATTATAGTTGTGGGTAGTATTTATAAATTTTGCAAAAAGTATGCAAGTGGTTATATTATATTCGATTGGTCGGGAATATTAGGTTCAAAGAGGAATATTCAGACAACTACTCAATCATTGGTGGACCCACTAATGTAATTATTATCGGATTGAGAAAGCGACAAAAATATTTTTTTATTAAAATAACGACTAAGTTTTACCGTTGACATCTTGTTGAACTACTTGGTAGTAAAAGAAAAGAATGTCGTGTGGTCGCATAAGTAAGTATATACCAGATTAATTATTGATGCTTATGTGAGAAGTCACTCGGTTTGATTCCATTATCATTGATTAATAATATGAATTATTATAGCGATAATGACGTTTTATTTTATTCGTATTATTAACGTAATAAAATGTAAACATCTTTTTATATAAAATGTAATACTTTATTAAAGTTATTCTATAAATAGAATATATTATATTTTATTACGATAGTGTGTGCATAGATTTTGCATAAGATTTTGCATGTGTTGCATAAGATTTGCATAGTAAAATGTTTTTATATAAATAGAATATATGATATTTTATTTAAAAGATTTTGCTTTAAATATGATACCATCGATTAAAGTAAATCAATCTGGACCGTTCATGGATTAATTACTATGCATTCTATTTTCCTATAAATAGAAGTTTCATTCTTTTCATTATTTTCTTACTTAATTCACTTTAAACTCTAGAGAGAGAAATTATAGAGAGAAGCTATAGAGAGAAAATCTATAGAGAGAAAGAAGAAAGATTCTGTACTTCACTACTTTGATATCCAAAGTGTCTTTTACGGTAGGGAATATTATTTTGTCATCTGTAGTGATATTATTCTTTATATTCATGAAGAGAACTGTTGTTATTCCATTTCTTATTATTCTCGTTGGAATTACTCGTATACGCTGAATACCCTATACTTGGTGACATTCTTCTATTATTCATTTGGAACATCCATGCTCATGTGTTTTACAGGACTGGTTCCGCCTTTTATTATTATTACATTTGGAATATCCATGCGTGTGTTTTACACTGCACTGGTTCCATTTTTATTATTCCGTATTTATTATTACGTTAGAATATCCGTGCTCGTGTGTTTTTACGGGATTCGGGTTCCATTGTTTATTATTCAAAGCATTTATTATTCATTGGATCATCCCGCTTGATTGTGAATTTCACCGATTTGGTTCCGTTATTATTATTCTCGTTGGAATAACTCATACATGCGCAAGTACCGCATGCATGGTGATTTCTTTTGTTATTCCATTCTTTATTATACCTAGTTGGTTGAATCTTTGACTTCTATACTCCATGAAATTTGTGGAATATCCTCGATATTCAAGGCTTCATCCAATATCTTTTCATGGAAATATTCTTCCGATCATTCTTGAATTTTACTCTACAAAACAAAGATCTTGTTGACAATTTGGACGATAATAATTCCTAGATAAATTAATTCTTGAACTTGTTTTATTGAATTCTTATATCATTGTCATCATCCATGTTTATATTATGTTAAAAGTTATCTTTGGCTTACGTGCATAGATGAACTTAGTATGATTATGACCAGGGTTCATTCGATATAATCATGGCTTGATATAAATGATGTGACAAAAGTCCTCAATGGGCTTTGTAATGCGATGGTGGATAGATTTTGGTATGATTATGAATTGGGGTGATTCGGGTATAGTCATGACCATTGATAATTTGATGAAAATCCTCGACCGTGGTGATGTGGGGATGATTAGATATTGTGGTTTATTCATTAAAGTCGAGTCTCAAATTTATAATGATGATGAAAAACCTTTTAAATCATAAAAGATAGTAGATTTTATTTTCTACTGACTCTTTTAATGGATTTCTTATTCCACCGCAGCTTAAACTTGTTGTCTATTGTATTTTATCGGTTTAACATCGTTGAAGGCTAATGATAATTTATTCGCATTATCTTAGTCATAATATTTCTTCTTGGGCTAGTTGAGCTCACCTTTCTTTCACCATTCTCTTCGTGAAATGAGAGTATAGTTGGGACGAAGTCTGGGAAACGAGTGATGGTCTCGAAGATAGCATTAGTAGTCCTCACTATTACGTTAAATAGTGTGACAATAAATATAATGAGGACTCTTGAGTATGGATATTGTCTAAATGACAATATTCCTATTAGAACTCTCGGCTTTTATGTATTGTCGTATGTTACAACGGACATGATGTATAATTAAGTTTGTATTTGAATTTATGTACCATGTAAGTGGCGACCCAAGATGGGTGACGTATACCTAATTTTGGGGGCGTCACAATATTATTAGATAGCATTATTGGCAATGTCTAGAAAGTTCTGTCAAGGAGAGGTTTGGTCACCTAATTGCGCACCAATAAGTAGAAATTTTATTGGAAAGCCCCTCTTTCCAGGAACTACCGGTTGTCATAAATGTGATTTCGTAATATTATTTATGAATAATTAATTATTGATTCATATGATAAGGAAATATTTATTTTATGTGGATATAAATGTTGGATATATTTATTGTGGTTAAAAATGAAGGAGTTAATGTTGAGGTGTTTTATCGATTATTTTTTTGAATGAAGTATTAAAAATTAAACCAAAGTGTTTTGAGATATATTGTGTGAATTATAATTTTTAATCCGATCGTTGGATCGTTGTAATTTTTGGATATGTTATACATATATAAGTTGAGTATATGTCCACAAATTTTGAACCGTTAAAATGAACGTATGATTTGTTATGAATTTTAAGAGGTGGTGATTTGTAAATTAGGTTTATAAATGATTTTAGTGGAAAATTCTAGAATTGAGTGGGCCCCACTTGTGGTTGGTAAAGAAATGTGCTGAATTTATTTCAAATGTGGTGGGTGAGAATAGTAAGAGTAAAACTATCAGTCACAGTCAAGTTGAGCTAACATTTTCCTATAAATAGAGGGCTAAGTTAGAATTGAAAATCACACCATAAACAAGTTTTTTCTCTTTCTCTCTTTCTCTCTCTAGATTATTGAGTGTATTTTGTGAGTATTTAGATACTTTGTGAGTTTCTATTCATCAAGACAAGTTTCCTTCAAATTTTATATACCGATATTCCGATCAGAAGTACTGATATTTTGAGGTAAGGGATGTTATTTTCTTCATATAGGATATTATTTTTTCAATATCATTATGCCGAAGTATTGATCTGATTTTTTATCAAATTTGAAACTTTTTGTGTCGGGGTTACTATTTACGTATACGGCACTATTCACCGAAAAATAAAATTTTCTTCTTTTTATCCAAGATGTCTATTATGGTTATTATCTTTGATTGTAACCATGTTTTGATCTTTATTCTTGAATTTTGCTTCAAAATTGGTTATTATGGAGTATTATTGATCTTGGATAAACTATTATACGAATCCTTACTATTTGTCCTTCTGTCTCACTGGATTCGTTTTCTTTAAAATATTTTTCATCATCCTCAGTCCTAAATGATGATATTACTAAATATCTTCTACACGTAGTGCAAAGATAAATGATTAATCGATGAATATCTCGCCCGTAGTAAAAAAAGATGAGCAGTGTTGAGATGAACATGACCAACTAGTGATACAAATGAATATCTTTGGCCTGTAGTGCAAAGATGAATATTTGATTAAAGATGTATGTTGATTGTTGTTACAGGGATAAAATATTGATGATGGACTTTTAAATCTTAGAAGATAGTAGAACTCATTCTCTACTTGACTTCTAATGGATTGATGTTTCCGCTGCAGTTGTTGATCTAAAACTTGTTGGCTATTATATTTTATCAGATTTTTTCCTGTTGAAGACTAACGATAATTTGTTATATATTATCTTAGTCATAATATTCTTTACTGGGCTAGTTGAGCTCACCCTTTTCCTTTTGTTCCATTTTCTCGTAGAAGTGAAACATAGAACTAGCCCAATGTAGTAACTGAGTGATGGTTCTAGAAAGATGTTTTAGCAGTCCTCACTATTTCTGTAAAATAGTGTTTGAATAATTATAACGAGGACTTATTTGAGTGTGGATATTGTCTAGAAGACAATATTTGTATTTAAACTCACAGTATGTGTTGTCGTATTTTGCACGACAATTGTATTATTGAAGTTGTAGTTTGCTTTCTGTACCATGTATTTGGCGACTCAGAATGGGTGTTGTATACCTATTTTGGGGGCGTCACAATAGAGGTATTTACAATTTAGATGTTATTCCTATTTATAACTGGTCCAAATTGGGACCAAATTTTTTTATAATATTGTAGAGGTTATTCTTATATAGAGTATTTGATATATATATATATATATATATATATATATATATATATATAAGATTTTAAATATTTGATTAAAAATTTTGGCTCTAAGAATATTAAAAAAAATATCTTTTAATGAATGTATTCTCATATATTTTATTATAGTCGAACTTCACATATATTTTGTTGTAGTCGAAGTGTAATCATTGCAAACAAACATGAGAATTTTTTTAATTTTAGTCCGTGCAAAAAATTTTGCCGTGGTATTGTGGAACTTCAACTTTTAAAGCGTAAAACTAGAGAGAGTAATTGTAAGCCCATTATATTAATTAGTAGAGATTCGGAGTTATGACCGATAATTTAATTTTTCCTTTCAAGGGTTTTTTACGTTAAATCTTGTGTTGTTCTTCTCTTTGTATTTTGTGTGGTTTGCGTGACTTAATTAATTCCCAACAATATGGTAAAGGAGATTAATTGGGGTTGGCACGTTGGTTTGGGTGGAAACACCACTCCCTCCGCATATGATTTGAAGAAGATAAAGAGATGAAGATATTGAATTTAAGTGAGAAGGAAAATGGAAGAAAAAGAATCCAACGATTGATCAAATCAATTTAGAATATATCATTGTTTGGATTTTTATATATAAGGTATTTCCTTCCTTCTTATATGTAGGTTGTTTTAGATTTTTTTTTTTTTTTAATTATTTGTCGTTTGTGGTTATCTAGGAGAATTGATTACTATTTTTCTCAAATTGCCCTTTATTACTCCACCTAATCTTTTGATTCATATTTATGAGATAAGTGAGGTGAAAGGTATTATAGACAATTGATACTATAGTTAATGTTTTTCAATTATTTCCTTAATTCTTGTGCACATGTCTAAAACAACCTATATTAAGGAACGGAGGGAGTATTAATTTACATCCCAATGTAATACAACAAGAGCAATTAATTAATATCCTAATTGTTTGGGACGAAATTTATTATGGGGTTCATTCTCCTACAATCCTGTCATGCAAATTAAAGGTACTCTTAAATCATGAAACCTTTTTATTTATCCTTTTAAAAACCATTACATGTCTTTAGCCGTTTGAATTTATCCCTTGCTGTCAAAAGATTATATTTTATCATCTTAAATTCGAGTGATATTTTTACAAATAAATTTTATTCTCTTCCAAACTCGTAGAATATGAAAATTAGTATTTTATTTGAACGTTCCAAGTTAAAACAAAGAAAAGATGAATTCATACATTATTGCTTGGACCAAGCGTAACCACTCGCCTTCAACTTCATAATATTACAGATGGAATTAATTTTAATTGTTGTAGCAGCTCAAAGTATAAATCCATAAAGCATACCGATGGTCTGTCTGGTACACCAGAGAATTGGTGACTGAAGAAGCTTAAGCTTACGTACGTAGTCCCTAGCCTCCTCAGCAAAAGTGGAGTAAGATTTGCCTTATTTGACTTTCTTTTATGTCTGCCATACGTACATTGAATATTATGTGGGTATATAGGTTGGCTCCATGCACTCATAGGCAGCATATCATATCATATCATAGTACCTAATTCATGCTGTAACCCCTAAACATGCCCCCCGGCCCGCTCTTCCTTTTCTACTTGAAGAAGTTATGCCAAAGAGCCTGCTAGCATATATAGCCTTCTTTTTATTATGCGAGTAGCTGTGTTGCTTTTCTCCATTTTCTTTATTGGTTGAAAATAGTTTGGCCTTTATTAATAATAACTGCATGCATGGCAAGAGTAGAAGAACAAGCTCCCATAGTAGTAACCGGTAACGACACATTACATTACTACTATCCTTGACATGTTTAATTTTCACCAATGACTCATTCTTCAATTCCATAGTACGTAAACCCCCTTCATCTCATCTTGCAAAGACCGTCATTTGAATGAATCGAATTGGTTTACTCACTTTTTAAAATTTCAAAGGGAGTAGTATAACTTATCATGATATGATTATAATGGAACTTCAATTTATATATATATATATATATATATATATATATATATATATATCAAACAAAGTATGAAAGAAACTGAAAGTCAGCTATAATATTTGAAATTACATAGTCTCCATACCCAGTGTAGGCTATGAATTTTCCAGCTCAATCTGATTACTAAATTCTCACATCATAAGAATAGCCCAAATCAAAATTCTTACAATATTTATTAAAGGGAAGTTGTACGCATCAAAGCTTAAAGAGAGATGAAAAGCTGATTGTAGAATTCAAAACCAAAAAATAGAAACACATTATGATTGAAACTCAACTGGTAACTTGATATTCCTACCTCTTTGTTGTAAAGAAAGAGCAAGGTTGATGGTACTGCAACGGGAAGCCAGAAATCACTCCAATGAAGCTTTTCAAATTATCTGATCTGCGAAGGAGAGCAGAGTAAACCAGAAGCTTCAGCACCGACCACTGCTAAGTCACAAACAGTACAAATCTGCCCTTCTTGGGACGGAACAAAACGTGAACTGCAATAAGGGCAAGATACATCTTTTTGGCCCCGGTATATAGGGACATATGTCGCTCCACAAACCACAAATGGATTTCTGAAGTCATAATTCAGCTGGGAGGTATCATTCATGTTCCTCTCTGCAGCCTGCAGAACTTGGCGGGCCGTTTTGGCTTGATTTTCAACTGTTGGATTAGTCTCTAAGAGGCGCCTAGCAAAGTTAGCTGCTGTATTTAGATTTTTGGCCTTGTAGCAAACAGTCATGGCATTTAATAAAGCGAGTCTCAAGTGAGGCAGCTGAAGGTTACAATGGGTGAAGTAAGCTGCCAGCTCTTGCTGACGAACAGGATTGTCCTTCATTTCTCTCCTCTTGAGTTCCATTTGTAAACCCAGAACATACTCCTTTACGATGATGATTAATTCTTTGACTTCATCCACCTCTCTACGTGAATCAACAACAATCAGTGGAATGGTATGAAGAATACCCTGAAAAAGCCGCAAGGCTTCAGTAAATTTCCCACTAGTTGTGGCTTTGTACCCTGCCTTAAGCTTCTCTTCCAGTTGTGTGAAACTGAAAACAAGTGCAGGTGGGCTCCGCACATTAGGGTTTGCTGCCTCAGTCCATCCCCTTTCAATTGCCAATGAGATAACCGGAGCTGAGGAGAAGGCACGCAAGTAAGTATGGCTGCCCGTGAGAAAATCAATAAATAATGATTTTAAGGGAGCAAAGTTCCTTATCCCCAGCTGCCGGCTCAGCAAACGCATTGCAGTGTCAAAATTGCCAGCTGCGGCATGCTCAGCTGCAAGAGATGATTTTTGGACCCAAATCTGGCTCACAGGCATACCAGCATTTGGGGCAATAAATACAGAGGAGCGCACATTGCTAGCAGCTTTTGGTGTGTCGATATCAGGTGGAAGTTCAAGATCCTCAAGATCCCATCCTCCGTCTTCGTTTTCTTCATGCATTTCTTCGTCCTCAAGCACTATGCTGATGTCTCCATTTTGGATGTTCTCAACATCCACAATATCCAGATCTTCACCCCAATCTGCATCTGCAGCATCTTCATATTCTTCTGGCCCACCCTTCCCAACATTGTCAAGACCACCCTCAAAGATCCCTTTCGTGACCATCAATAATGGCCAATCACCACCACACAAGATAGGACTTGGAGGCATTAAAAGAGAAGCTGACCTCCCTTTCGGCAATGGAGGAACATTATCTCCCAGTTCATTAGCAAGACGTTCAGCAATGTCGTGAAGTCCATGGACCGCAGCAGTGATGTATGCAAGGGGCAAATGACCAGCATTCTCCAAAATCTTAACACGCTCCTGGATGTCACCTAGGTACAAGGCATTGTGGAACTGACCCATAACATCATTTTTAACCTCAGCAATTTTCATCATTTTAGAAAGCTTATCCAAATTTCCTGTTACAAGATAAAGGAAAGATAGCCTCTCAAAGTTTTTTGTCCTCTGATATGCATATTCCACGATACCTGCATTACCCTGACGAAAGGGCCTCCACCCCAATCTATACCAGTGATCTTTCTCATCAATCTCCTTGGCAGAAGCAACAGCTATCTGGATGTTCCCGCTTTCTAAGTGCCAAGTTAAAACGAAGTTCGTTCATCCTTCACAAAATGGAGGGCAACTTCTGGAAACCCTTTTTGCTGGAGATATGCAATCATGGCTTGTCCGCAGAGCTCTGATTTCTTAATCATGCTCATAACCTGGTCATATCTCTTCCGCAGCAGAGAAAGCTTGAACACATATTCAGTTGAATCAATGATAATAGGACGGTTTTTCCCATCCCGATCCAAACAAAAGATTGTGTTTCCAAATATCTTTGTGATGTATACCGGGACATCAAGGGTCCTTATGATTCCACAGTCCCCATTAGGAAGGCAATATTTAATGTGGGTTAAAGTTGTATATATGAAGACACCGTTGTCATCCCAGGCTCCACTTTTAACTCGAATTGTCTCATGAAGAGTACAGCGATGCACAAGTTTCTTATCAGCAATAACAATAGAATGCTTGCTCAATAAAGCAACACTTTCCATATCATTTGACCAAACAACATACCTAATGAAAGAAGTTTGAAGATCACCAAGAATAATCCTTTGTTGGAGGTCAAAAATGACAACTCTATCCTCTGCCCTGCATAGCAAGTTTCCGGTACCGGCATAGAATATTGCATCAGTAGCAACAGGAAGGACACTCTTCTTGACAATTTCATTTTTAAGATTCTTGACTAATACTTGGTTGCTGCTCTTCTCAAGAATGGCAAATCTATTTCGAGCAACAAATACTGCTGAACCTCCAATACCTCTTTTTGCCTCTTGAATTGTATCACCTCTAGCAAAGCTGTCTTTGGGTATAATATAGAGTTCATAAGATCCCCCATCCACGTCTGAACAGATCAAAACTGCATTTTCAGTAGGACTATAAGAAAGTGTCTTGGGTCCTTGGTTCAAACTAGTCGAACCAGGCCTACGAATTGGTATAACTTGGGTTTCTTTCTGCGTTGAGTACTCATAGAAGCGCAGAAATCGATCTTTCACATAGTACAGACAATCCCCACTAACAGAAAAGGCAGGGCGTTCCCTCTCCAACTTGAAGACTATCACGCCACTATCATGTCCTGCTGCCAGAAGGTTCATCTCAGGATGGGACACTAGAATCCAGAATCTGTCATGCTCTCTACGAAAAGTTTGAAGGCCGGTCCTTTTAGTAGAATCCCACACACGAATACTCTTATCCTCTGAATTTGACACTATAACATCATGTCTCGCATGGAACAGAACACACGACACATTGTTCATATGCCCTCTCAAGGTGTCCACTTCCCAAGCCTTTGTATCTGAAAAATATAGAAAGTTCATGTTTTTCAGGTTGCTATACTCTTGAGCAATTTAATTTCTGACAGATTGCTTTGTAAATTGTAATTTTTCAAAGCACAACCTAAGTTGAAGCATTATTACAAAGGAAAAAAAGAAGGCAAAAACTAAAAAATGAAAAACTTGTAAACGCTACGGAAAAGAAAGAAGGAAAGCACATCCGTAATATCACTATCACTACCAACAGTCAGTTTATAAGTAACACAGTTTAAAAACCCCAATTTATAACACTATCACAGCACTTGACATCAGAAAGCTTCTTCCGGAAACAAAAACCAAAATAATCTCGCTCCCACTCCAATTTTGAGCACACTGCAACTTAAATTATCAATAATAAATCTAGAATTTCTTTGTCTCATTGACCCAAACCTAAATATCAATCTTGATCCCTACCAAAGGTGCCATGACAATCAAATGCATGCTTCTAATGTTACTCCATATGTGTTACCTATATTTAGCAACACATAAGATTTTACATTGTACAATGTTAAATAATCACCAACTAAACAAACTAGGAAACAAGACATGGAATGAAGCCCCGCCAAACGTGGCCGTATATCTTTTTTGTTTTCTTGTAAAATATGAAACATTACAAATTCATGCTAAAATTTGTTCAAGAATATGCAACAAGTCATCAGACAAAAACAAAGCACGGAAATCTATTAAGAATAAGCGGTTAATCCCGGTATAAATAGCACACCGGTCACCACACTACCAAGACAACTGGACAAGTTAGAGTCAACATAGTTCTCAACCCAATACAAACCCCCCACACTCCACCCATCACATCTATCACGTTCAACTCAACACAACTTCTAGTGTCACTAATTCAACAACTTCCAAATCACTTCGCATTATTTACATATCAGTGATAAACAATGTTCGAAAAAGCTAAAAGCGGTACGACGCATTTTTCTCCAGACGAGGCGAGGCGTAAGCTTCGAAGCGGAGCGAGACGAAAGTCTCGATTTGAAAACCTAAAAGTCCCCAAAAAAATTATTAAAAAATGCTAATATAATCATAAAATAATCCATCGTTATAATCAAAATATATATATATATACATAATATACATTATACAATAATGTTATAGAGTATATGTTACAGTAATAATAATATATATATATATTATATAATAATAATTATATACATATAATTATAAGAATATAATTATATAATATAATAATTATGATATAATTATAATTATATGATTGTAATGTAATTACAATCATATGCAGTAATAACAATCACATAAACACGAAAAAGAAGAAGAAGAATAAGAATAAGAAGAAGAAGAAGAAGAAGAATAAGAAGACATAGTCTATCGAAGAAGAAGAAGGAGAAGAGAGAGAAAGAGAGAACCTGTCGAAGTCGCACGAACTGAAGAAGAGAGAGAACCTATCGATTTGAATTGAAGAACATGTCGCATACTTAGGGTTTTTTAGGCGTAGGCCTTGATACGCCTTGAGGCGTAAGTCTCAACCAAATGAGGCGCAAGCTTCTGAATTTCTCTTTGACGCGTCAGCCTCGCCATGGCCAACTCCCGCCTCGCTATGAGGCGCGCCTCGAGACGTGCACCTCGAACGCAATTTCGGACCATGGTGATAAATGTATTTATATGTTTAGATGGGAAACCAAAAACACTGTTCTAAAAGAAATAGCCCAAATGTGTTTTTTGTCTTAGTTCCAAAATGGTTGTTGATAGAAGTAGCACTTACATTTTCTATAACTGGTTCATAAAGGAGGGGAAAAAATGCAGCAGTTACTATCATTTCGGCTGAAAATCTATTCTTTAAAAAAAGGTAGAAACTGTTTAATGTTAACTTCACGTGTCAAAGCGACTAGACGAAGAACAAAACCAAAGAAAAATCTTTTCCAAGAGTTGAATAACACATGCATACGTAACCACAATTGATATTTGTTAGTAATAGCAAATTACTATCTATATATTTTATTTGTTTTCGTTTTATTTTTTTTCTTTTTTCTAATGCAACCTGTATGTTAACAGGAAATGAAAACTTACATGGAATAAATCAAGTTTAGAGAACAAGATCATACCATTCATTCTCCAGATTTTAACCTGGCGGTCATCTGCTCCAGAGACAATGAGGGGGAGAGTGGGATGGAATGAAGCCCAGTTGACTCCTCGATCATGACCTTCCAAGACATACTTAACAACAGCATCAACTCCACCAAAAAAATCTGTATTCATCTGACTCAACCGTAGGATGTCATCAGCAGGTGAAACCGTTTTCTTCCTCAAGGCACCGATATCCCAAACCCGAACAGTCTGATCCAATGAGGCTGATACAACAAGGTCCTCTTTCGGATGGAACAAAGCACACATAACATAATGGTTGTGTCCTGTCAAGACAGAAATGCAAGTACGAGACTGCCAATTCCATATCCTGATAGTCTGATCATCACTAGCACTAACAATCCAGGGATACTCATGGTGAAATTGGACAGTACGGATGTAATCCAGATGTCCAAGAAGGGTAAATAAACACCTATGCAACTTATAATTCCACACCTTGATCTTGTAATCGCTCTCTGCGCATATCATCATTCTGATAAACCAAAAGTACAATGCCAAAATCCTTCCACAACAGTAACACCTAAAAAAATTCTAAAACAACATTTACAGATATATATACACACATATTGATAACTAATGTAACAAATAACTCATAAATTAAAATAAACGATAATTATAGTTGAGTATTTTTCCAAATTGAATAGAGTTAAGGGATTATAATATTTCAAGATGTTTAGAAAAAGTTAAGTTCACATCGATTTATGTTTCATTTCCTAAAGGCCAATGATCATAACACTTTTCAGAAAGATTTAGGGGGAGTAAACCTACAGAACGACATAAACATCTTCACAAAATAAGTTATAAGGGTGTATATATATAATTTTCCAAAACCTATCAAGTAATGCTAAAAACAGGAGCAATATGATTACTGACAAAACCTTTGCCTTTATATTCATTTCATTTCCCTCTTCCTTTAATTTCACTGTTCATTTAATTTCCCTCAGCTCTTTTATAGATTCAAACAGACAAGGCAAGAACATACAAAGAAAGAGAAAACACAAGTAAATGGCAAATATAATTTCTATTTAAAAGTAATCAGTTCACTGAACAAATGTATTAGATGAAAACCAAATACAGAAAAGATGCGGCAGAATTAAGAACAAAATATGCATAAAACTAACAAATCTTTACTATTACCATCCTAATTCAACGAAATCAAATTGCATAATGCAACGAACTAAATTGATCCAAAAAATGATTGAAATAACGGAGAGAACTAAGACCTCCAGAAACAAATAGAGGCTGAGAATTGTGGAAATGGACGCCCCGAACAGGTCCATCGTGCTCGTCGAATCGATCAATGAGAGTTCCAACTCTGTAATCCCAAAGCTGAATCACTCCGCTGTGAAGACTCGCTAAGATCCATGGCCTCTTGCTGTGAAAACTTAGCCCTTTCACTCTGTTACTCTTTGTCTCGAATTTCGTCAACATCTTCCACGCCTAATTCAAATCTCAATCCCTAATCAAACACAGCGTACAACATTCAATTGAATTAATTGAATTCAATGTAAACTCAATACAGTTTCGAAATTTACCTCAGATCTGATAAATATAGATGTTGATCAGGAGGAACCCTGAGCAATGCTTAATAGATCACCGCGGCAGAGAAGAATGGCCGACGGTGAAGTGAGACTATGGTAAACAGATATGGGGTGTAGGTTAACGGGTTGGGCATTTGTCTCTGGGTAGATCAGAAGTAATAGAGAGGGGAGCCGGTGGATCTACTCTGTAATGGCTGTGTTGGATCCGCGTGAAACATCAAATTCAGGAGTAAATTACAAATGTGAAACAAATTTGGGTGAATTTTTATCCAAGATGTTGGCAAATTACAATTGAGTGCCTCGTCTATTAGACACACAAATTATTTATAGATTTATAATATAATTCATCCCATCATATATGAATCAAAAATTACATTAAATTAATTTGTTGATCGATATAAATATAATTATCAATAATTTATAAAAAATTTATAAAATAATTTATCTATCTCAATAAATTAACATTTCTTACGTTGAAGCAAGTAAATATTTATTTTTGTAGTAGTATTATTTTGTACTAGCCAAGTACTTCGTGCACTAAGGAGTGATTTATTTTTTTTGGTTTTTAAACAATTAATTATTCATTATATATATATATATATAATAATTATATTTTTTTTTATAATTTCACAAATTAACTTATTATTGATATTATATTTATAATTTTTACGAACACTACTAAAAAACAAGTGAATAAAAACTACATATTAAGTGTTAGTAGCATGATTGTCGTTTGTAATTAATATTCAATTTTAACATAGTTTTTAAATTTAATATAAATTTTATATTTAAACTTTCTAATGTATATATAAATTTAAAGTTGAGTAAAATTTAAAAGTCTAACTTTAATTTTTAAGTCAAATTTTATTGTATGATTATGTAGCTAAAAGAGGGTAAAATTATTATAATAAAAATTATCATCATGATTTTTAAATTTTAATTATTAATATATAAGTCATACTTTCTTTTCACTGTCATTTTGCTAAGGCTACGTTTGTGTTATAAATATGATGGATAATATATGATTATTTTTATTAATTTAACACCACTTCATATTATCAAAAGAAAAAACGACTAATTCGTTATTTAATATCATACTACTACGTTTTTAAGATCATTTTATGCCTCAAAAGGTTAACTATATAATACTAACTTTTCACTTACAATTAATATTAGAAGTAAAAAAATATAATATACAACATTAAATAATGGACAAATTATAAAATAAAATAGTTTGAAGTAATTAGTAAAAATAATTCAACCTCACCATCATTTTGCAAACAATTAACATAACCTAATGTTGTTTTATATGGAATCAATTAGTAACTAAAGTTTAATTAGTATTATATTTGGTTGCTTGTGTTTATACATTATATATTTTTCAATATTAATTATTATTTACTCATAATATATTTACTATATTTATAAAACAATTATTTAGAGTAGAATTGTTATAGAGTTACCATTATATTTATTTATGGTTGGACAAGTTAGAGAGTAGTCTGCTGTTTATACAATTTTTTTGTTAATTTAGCCAAGGGATTTTAAAATTTGTGTTGTGGAATGTAATAGCTGATTAGTTTATTTACTGTGGTGTTAAGACCCCATGGCCACTCCTTGGAGTTTTTGATATGGAACAGTATAGTTGAGGGAAAAAATTAGTTGGAGTTTCCTTTTAGGGGTATGTAGACAATATTACATTTTCTATAAAATATTACATTTTTTATAAAGAACTATATTTTCGTATAAAAGACTATATTTTTCTATAAAATACTACATTTCCTATAAAAGATCACATTTTCCTATAAAAGAATATTTTGCATAAATATTTTTTGAATAATAATTTTGTGGGAGTTCGTATTAATGTTTTTGTTAAAGTGAATATTTTTGGGTGTTTGAAAAATATTTTGTATCAATACCTCTATTTAGTAGTAACCTCTCAATTAGAATACAAATAGTTTGGTCCTAAGTCTATTCCTAAATAAAAGTTTTAGTGTATAACATATACAATAGGGATATAAATGATAGTTCACATGTGATCTACATTTTCTTTCTCGGTTTGGCCGAGAGAGGTAATCCGTATTTTGTGGCACAAGGTCAAGCTGAAGTAGCAATGTAACACGACATTTGTTTGATACAAGAAACAATAATTTGGAACTTGAAGTTGTCACGTCTCACTTAATACACTGCATTACCATTTGATTTTAATAAGTGGTGTTTTGGATATCCTCATTATTCACTAAAAACAAATGTTTTTATGTGTTTAATGAATAATTTTCCCAAGAACTATGATACTCCGTTAGTATAAATTTAAGAAGGTAAGAAAGATTATTCATTCTCTAGAAGACGAATTAACATGTTTTTAAATTAATATGTTCCGACAAGCAGGATGTTTGTCTGTTCCTGACAAGGGCTATTGAGTTAGATGAGTGGCATGTTACTCATTTTTATGTTGACTCACTCATTACTGGCCATCCTTTTGATTGCTTGACTTTGTGAAATTATTGACTTGTTTCTTGGACATTCCAATTCCCACGTGGAAGCATGTTAGATTATACACCGTGAAATTTTTGTATGATGGTTAAATCTTCATTTGGATCGAAATGCAATTTTGTTTTAATTTTAAGTGGAAATTCTTAGAACTAAGATTCTCTAGCCAGACTGATATTGTGAAGGTTCTGATGTCATAGTCTTCATTGAATCGTGACAGTTGAAGTACCCTGGAGAATTAAATATCTAATTATTTTGAAACATGTGAAGGAGTCCGTAAAATTAGCTGTAGGTCGGACATTCTGCTATTAATTTTTATTTAATTGGCAAATGCTTAAATATTACAGAAATTTGTTAGTCACAACCTCTACCTGATCTAATCCTTTAGGACCAATACTTTCAAGTTAGCAATTTTATTTGTGGTCCCAAAGTATAGTCTACATTGCTAGTCATTTTTTTTAAGTACAGAATGTTGCTTCCTTTGAATCACTTGCTAAAGGTGCAGTGCAATTTTCTCGAAGATTCACTGTTCAAGAAATGGAAGATCGCTGGGATTTTCTTCTCTATGATCTAGTTTCATCTGTTGAGTCATCCGCTCACATTGTTCAATATGAGTTCTCTGTATCTAAGAAGAGAAAGAATGAAATTGTGCGCAATTGTTACTGTGTCATGCTTAAAAGAGTTCAAAATAATGTTATTCAATATGCAGACCAGCCTCCATCTGCAAAGTCTGGTATCAAATCGTGATGTTTTGCACCAATCCTTTCCAAACGTTGAGATTTTTGGTGCTGATCTTGCAACTTCTGTTGGTGTTACTTCCCATACGTCTTGTGCTGGAGACTGCAATTGTATTGAGGTAGATCTTCCTGTTGATCAAAATTCTATTCAGATGAATGTTGCTCATTATTTTGAAGAGAATCATACACTTATGGGAAGTCGCTCTGTGGCCGAGGAAGTGGGCCAACCAAAAGATATTTCAGTGTGCAAGCTCTTTGATGCTGGTGATCTGGATGCAAATCCCTTACTAGTTTTGATCAACTGAGTATCAATGACGCAACCGGTGCATCATTCACAACTTCGGATATTCATCTCGATTCTCGACTACCCGAAATTCCAATACGAAATACAGTCGAGAGAATTTCTGCACCAACATTGCTAGAAGTACACCTTGGAGGGAAAGAGAGGAACACAGAAAGCTCATTTGAACTTCTTAATGACGCTGTTACTAATAAAGCCAAAATGTTTGGAATATGATGTTCACTCAGATGCCATGAACCAAATTTCATGTGATATCATGAAGAATTCGGCTCCAAGCACAGATGACTATTTAGCAAGATTGGATTATATTTTGAACTTCACAAATGAGGAAGAACTTTTCATGGAGGCTGATGGAGAGGACACAATTGATAGGTATGATTTGAGCTCACTCTTGTTGGATTCTCCTGGGGAGGATAAACAGGGCGAATATCTTTGTATCCGAAGCATTAGTACCTCCAGACAAACATTTCAATATTCCGGTGGTAAATGTCCTGGAGATTTAGGTGACTAGGGGAAGTATCATCTTAGTTATAAGACTCCAATTTTTTAATGAATAAAATCAAATTTTCTTTATTTATTATTGTGAATAATAATGTATTAATTTGATATAATAACTTTGGTTATGGATGAAATGTGAAAATTTTGTAAAATAAGCAAGTGGTTATAAAATATTCATTTTGTCGGTGGAATATTCTTTCCGTCGGAGAATATTCGTACGACGACGCAACCAATTGTGGGCCCCATAACGGATAACGGTCGAATGAAAAAAACGACAAAATTGAATAACGGCGTAATTATTACCAATTAACATTTGGAATACCCGCCGTTGGTTAAAGTAAAGTAATACGGCGTTCAGACAAGAAGATACCAGATTGCATGTATTGTTGAATTATTGATCTTTACGTAAGAAGACATTACTCAATAATTGTCACAAGTGATTCTTTATTCAATATTTTATTTTATTGATTCAATAATTCTTTGCATTGATATTTTATATTATTGTTATTTCAATTATCGTCATCTGATAAGATCTCCTTTATCGATCAAGAATTCAGATTATTTGGAATAATATTATTAGATAACATTATTGGCAATATCTAGAAAGTTACATCAATGAGAGGTTTGGTTACCTAATCATGGCGCCAAAGAAAGAGAAATCCTTATTGGAAAGCCCTCTTTCTTTGGGAACAACCCGGTTTGTCATAAATGTGATTCGTAATATTATTTGTGAATAATTAATTATTGATTCATATGATAAGGAAATATTTATTTTATGTGGATATAAATGATGGATTTATTTATGTGGTTATAAATGAAGGAATTAATGTTGAGGTGTTTTATTAGTATTTTGTCGGATTGGAGGTATTAAAAATCAAACCGGTGTTTTTTGAGATATATCATGGAGTTATAATTTTTAATCCAATTGTTGGATCGTTGTAATTTTTAGATATGTTATACATATATAAGTTGAGTATATGTCCACAAATTTTGAACGAGATTAAAATGAGCGTATGATTTATTATGAATTTTAAGAGGTGGTGATTCAAAATCAAAGTTATAAATCATTTTGGTGAAAAATTCTAGAATTGTTGGGGCCCATTCTTGGTTAGTGAAGAAATGTGCTGAGATTTTTATTCAAATGTGGTGGGTGGGAATAGTAGCAAAGTAAAAGCCATCAGGTTCTTGAGTTAAGTCTCGCTTTGACGTCTTTAATATTTTTCTATAAATAGAGGCTAAGTTAGAATTGAAAATCACACCGTAAAAAGTTTTCTCTTTCTCTCTAGATTATTGAGTGTATTTTGTGAGTATTTAGATACTTGAAGAGTTTCTATTCAATACAAGTTACATTCAGTGTAAAACCCCGAATTTTATGAAATAAAAGTATTCAATTTTTTTTTTTTAATTACTATTCATGAGTTACTATTCATGAGTTACTATTCACGAGTTACTATTCATGAGTTACTATTCACGAGTAGTACTATTCATGAGTTACTATTCACGAGTTACTATTCATGAGTTACTTATTCACGAAAGTACTTATTCATGAAACATGATAATGTTTTTTTCGTAAGAAGGCATTACTCAAATAATTATTACAGTAATTATTTGCTCAATATATTTTATTTTATTGATTCAATAATTGCTACGTTGATATTTTATATTATTGTTGTTTCAATAATTGTCATTACACAAGATCTTTCATTATCGAAGCAATAATTCATATTATCCGAATAATATTATTAGATAACATTATTGGCAATGTCTAGAAAGTTCGCTTCTACAGGAGAGGTTTGGTCATCTAATCAAGGCCAAGAAGAAGAAATTTTATTGGAAAGCCTTCTCTTCCTGAACCGCACACGGTTGTCAATATTGTGATTCTCGTAATATTATTTGTGAATAATTAATTATTGATTTATATGATGAGAAAAATATTGATTTTATGTGGATATAGATGGAGAAATTTTTAAAATGACAATTGTTGAAAATTAATATTTTATCTTTTTCGATAAAATAATTCATTTAAATATATTATTTTAATAATATATTAACGGTGATATTTTTACAATGAATGTGGGATATATGAGTATATGAGGAGGAAGAGTATTTTGTGGCATTAAATGTTTAACACATGTTTTGTGTGTTGGTGGACACAATTATCAACCAGAAATTTGATTATAGCTGTAAAATCGCTTCGTTTGTGGATTTCTTGGCCGATTTTTGTTTGGAATTTGGAAAAACTTTCTTCTGCAAAGTTGTAGAGAATTGAATTTCCTATAAAAACTCGTGAGATTCGAATTTTCTGATGAAAGGGCTATTTATTATGAATTATTGAAGTTCAAGTTCAAATAATTGATTTTGGGAGTTTAAATTATTTTTGTTAAGAAAAACGTTTTTTGTATTTTTTTTTTGGACATCATTAACATGTGTGGCTGGTGTTTTGACCAAAAGGTGGGCTAAGGAAAATTTGTATAATTATATTAATATTATATTAAATTTTCGCTTTTTTTGTTTCTAAGCATTTTCCTATAAATAGGGTGCTTGGGTTAGAATTGAAAATCACACCGTAAACCCAAGTTTTCTCTATTTCTCTCTCGATATTTTGAGCGTATTCTTGTGAGTATTTTGAGTATACTTTGAGTATTGCTATACTACAAGCAAAGTTAGATTCAAATAGTTATTCCGGTCCAAAATCGCTTCTTTTGAGGTAAGGGATAGTAAAGGATTTTAAGGGTTATTATGTTTTAGTTTCGAAATTTTTCCGAACCTTCAAAAAATTCTGGAAAAATTTGAAATGATATTTTGATGAGTTTTTAGAGTGTGTCCAAAATGGCGATTTTTGGATGTATAGATTAGGAGTTATGGATTTTATGAGAAAAGACTATTTTAAAAGTAACCGCTTATAACTCCTTGTGATTAACTCCAAAATTGATGAAATTTTTATTGGGAGTACATCTATATAATATCAGTATACCGTGTAAATTTCAGAATTTTTGGATAAAAGTATAATTTATGATAAATGTTTAAATATTCGGTGGTTTTGGCCATATGAAAAATAGTAAATGAATTTTTAAAATTCTGAGAAAAATATATGTTCAATATGGGACTATGTTATGCTAAATCCCAGAAAAGAAATATTTTTGGAACTGATTTGGTATTTTCATGAAAATATTCTAGTTATGAGTAAATGAATTAAATATGTTATGTGAAGTAAGAAAATTGGAAAATATGATTTTATGGCTTGAGAATCATATATGAGGTATATGCAGATTTTTGATTATTGGTGATGAAATCTTATGAGTTTGGCATTTTATGATGATTAAATGCATTAATTAGTAAAGTGTAAACAATTTAATTAAATTGTTTATAAGTTTTAGAAATGATTAAAATATTATTATAATATTAATAATATTAGATTATGAGATTTCTAAGTGATTTATAACATTTGGATTGAGGTGTTATAAATATGGATATGAATTTTATTATGAAACTTTATCTTTTCGTTGTCGAGGTTACTTATGATATATACTCAGATTATGTATTTAATCACGGGTACTATTCACTTACAAATTGGTTTCTTCTCCGACCAAATTATCGTTGATTTATGAATCTTACTCTTGAAATTAAAACCATGTTTTGATTATATTGTTTTTATATAACATTCTTATAACCCTAATGATGATATTTCTTCTTTGACTTGAGTGTAAAGATGGGTAGATTAGTGGTATGATCGTGACCATAGGTTCTCTTTGGCAAGAGAGTGCAAAAGTTGAATTGTTATTTGGTATGATCATGACCATTGAATTTACAATTGAATATTTTTAGCTTAAGTGCAAAAGGTGAATTGATCAACATGGTTATAATTATTGTTATATAACTTCTGAGATGATTATGTATGAATATCTTAGCCTGTAGTGCAAAGATGAATTATTGATGAATATCTTTTGCTCAAAATGCAAAGATGACTTGTTGTTGAATATCTTTAGCTTTGTAGTGCAAAGATGAATTATTGATGAATATCTTTCGCTCTGAATGCAAAGATGACTGTTGTTGAATATCTTTTGCTTTGTAGGGCAAAGATGAATTATTGATGAATATCTTTGGCTCGTCATCGCAAAGATGACTGTTGTTGAATATCTTTGCTTTGTAGTGCAAAGATGAATTATTGATGAATATCTTTGGCTCAGTAATGCAAAGATGACTGTTGTTGAATATCTTTAGCTTTGTAGGCAAAGATGAATTATTGATGAATATCTTTGGCTCGTAATGCAAAGATGACCTGTTGTTGAATATCTTTAGCCTGTAGTGTAAAGATGAACTGTTGATGAATATCTTTGACCCGTGGTGCAAAGATGAATTTATTAGTATGATTATGAACAGGAATTGTGATTTGGTATAACCATGATATTTGATGTTTCAGGTAAAGACAGGTGATGAAAATTATCTTCGCCCTAGATGGGAAGAGAATTTAGAATCACCATTATGATTATGAGTTTTCATATGATTGTGGAAAAGAAATCATTGATTGATGTTACTGAGGATAAAACATTGTTGGTGGACTTTTAACGTGGAGAAGACAATAGACTTTATAGTCTATTCGACTCTTTTAATGGATCGCTTTCGTTCACTGCAACTATGGTTGAAAAGTTTTATCATCTACCATATGTTTTAAATCTCGACGATTTATTCTTGATGAAGACTATTGATAATTTATTTATCTTTAGTCATAATATTCTTTATCGAAGCTAGTTGTGCTCACCCTTTTCACAATTCCTTTCGGGTAATAAAAGTGTATTTGGGTTGGTTGGAGATAACAAGGAATAGAATGAATGGTCTATAGTTATTGAGGGTGAGGCGAACCCAACTTTGGAAAGGTGTTTTGTCACTATCATACAAGATGTCTAATGACATACAAACTCGTGTTATCATAAGACATGGTTGTGCTCATCCACTCTGCCGAGTATATTTACGAGCACTACCTATATGATCTTGGTGTTTGTTTGAAGTATAATTCTCAATTTGAGACGGTGGAGATAATGATAGATCAAGAGAAGACTAGCCATTGGGAAGAATATGATAGTAATCTTTCGTTTTTCTTTGGGGTCTATTAGGTCAACCAAGGATAATTAGCGTGGCCATATGATATCTACCATAACCTAAAAGCATGGCCTCCCATGTACGAAGGTTTCTTGAGCACTTCCCAAAGATTCTAATTTTAAAAAAGCAGTTTTTATTGGTGTACCTTTATGTAAGAGTGTCATGGTGACGTGTTATCCAAGTTGGTGTCGAGTTACATTTGGTATATATTGGTATCCAAACTCACGGCATATGTGTTGTTGTATTTTTGCACGACAATTGTTGTAATAAAGTTGTAGTTATTTCTGTACCATGTATTTAACGACTCAGAATAGGTTGGATGGAATGGACCTATTTTGGGGTTGTTACATTCAGCATCACATCCGACCTTTCATTCAGAAGTACTGCTCTTTTGAGGTATGGGATAGTAAGGGATATTAAGGGATGTTATATTCTTCATAATGATGTTATTCTTTCAATATCATTATACTGAAATATTGGTATGAATTTTATTGTAAAATTTCTACCTTTTTGAGTCGGGGTTACTATTCACGTATACGGCACTATTCATGTATAAGGCACTATTTACATGACATTATTTATGTATATGGTACTATGTACGAATATGGAGTACTATTCACGAGTTATTATTCATGAGTTACTATTCATGAGTTACTATTCACGAGTTACTATTCACTGGTACAATTCACGACAAAAATTAGTTTCTTTTTCTGACCAAATTATAGTTGATTTATGAATATTACTCTTGAGATTAAAACTATATGTTGATCATATTATTTTTATTATCATATATAACATTTTTATAACCCTAATGATGATATTTCTCTTTGACTTGAGTGTAAAGATGGGTAGATTTTTGGTATGATCATGACTATGGGTTCTCTTTGGCCAAGAGTCAAAGTTGAATTGTTGACTTGGTATGATCATGACCATTGAATTTATAATTGAAAATCTTTAGCTTAAGTGCAAAAAGGTGAAATGATCAACATGGTTATAATTATTGTTTATATAAATTCGAAATGATTATATATTTCTTTGAGATATTAATATATTTGGCTGTAGTGCAAATATGAATTGTTGAGGAATATCTTTGGCCCAGAAAGTGCAAAGATGAATTGTTGATGAATATCTTGGCCGTAGTGCAAAAGATGACATGTTATTGAATATCTTTGGCCAAGAGTGCAAAAAATGAATCGTTGATTGAATATCTTGGTAGTAGTGCAAAGATGAAGTTATTAGTATGATTATGAAAATGAGAAAATGTGAGTTGGTATAACCATGATCTTTGATGTTTCGGTAAAGACAAGTGATGTAAATTATCTTCGTCTAGATGAGAAGAGGAATTTAGAACTACAATTATGATTATGAGTTATTCATATGATTGTGGACCAAAGCCGTTAATTGATGTTACTGAGGATAAAATATTGTTGGTGGATTTTTAATATAGAAGATAATAGACTTTATAGGTCTATTTGACTCTTCTAATGAATTGATCATTCATTTATGAACTATGGTTGAAATTTTTATCATCTACCATATGTTCTAAATCTACGATTTATTATCGATGAAGGCTATTGATAATTTAATTATCTTTAGTCATGATATTCTTTATCGAATTTAGTTGTCTTTCACCCTTTTGCTTCACAATTCTTTTCAAGTAATAAAAGTGTAAATTTGGGTAGTAGGGATAATGGGGAATAGTAAACGGTGGTCTATAAGTTGTTGAGGTGAGGTGAACTCAACTTTGGAAGGGTGTTTTGCCACTATCGCATACAAGATATCTAATGACATACAACAACTCGTGTCATCATAAAGACAGGTTGTCTTTCATCCACTTCTTGAGTATATCTACGAAAGACTACCTATATAATCTTGGTGTTTGTTTGAAGTATAATTCTCAATTAGAAGCATTGGAGATAATGATATGTCAAGAGAACTTACCATTGGGAAGAATATGATAGTAATCTTCCGTTTTTTTCAGGAATTCATTGGTTCAACCAAGGATAATTCTCGCATTGCTATATGATATCTATCATAACTTTTGGAAGTATGGGCCTCCCATATGGGTTTCTTGAAAGACTTCTCAAAGATTCTAATTTCTAAAAGCAGTTTTGACTATACATTTATGTAAGATGTCATGGTGACGTCTTACCCAAGTTGGTGTCAAAGTCACGATTGATATATATATTCAGATCAAAACTCACAACACATGAAAGTTGTTGTATTTTTGCAGACGACAATTGTTGTAATAAAGTTGTAGTTATTTTACATCATAGTATGATTCGATATTTCAGAATGAGTTGGATGAAATGGACCTATTTTAGGGGCGTCACATTAGTGGTGGGCATACATTTTGTACCTCAAAGACCCAAATGTTACCATCTATACCAGCTGATATTCCAGAACTACGTAATAGGGGTTATTTGCTGCATCTTAAATTCTGAGGACCTTGAAATTCCTTGCAACGATGACGCTGTAAACCCTACTCAGGTTTTATCATCGACTGTTTGATCTGTTATGTCAAGCTGCTGGAAAATTCTTGAGGCTAATCTTCCAACTTCTTCAGCTGCCCATGATTTTTCCAACTGTCAAAAAATTAATGATAGAGGTCCAAACATGAGGTAGATGCTTCAGGTACAATTCAAACGAATCATAGTGTCAGTAAACATGAGGTAGATGCTTCGGGTACAATTCAAAGAATTGTATCTAAACCATTACATGTTGGTGTGAACTTCACCGAAACGACTGTCCCTGTTCAGGTTTCAAAGTCTCCGCTATCTAATCAGAAAGAGTTTCCATCAGAGATTAACATTGACGTACCTAATTTTTCTGATGTTGAAACAATGGTAAGATTTCATCTATCAATTCATTATTTTAATAGTTGATTGTTCTTTAATTGAAATGTTCATGGTTTTCTCTTCTTTTTTTTTAGTTTTTTTTAAGTGTTTTCTTGTAGATACTTGATATGGAGTTGAGTACAGATGAAAAGGAACCACATACATAATATGTTTGTGATGGTAATTCCCTATATTCCTTGACTAGTTTAAATAATTGGCTTAATAAACGTTCATAATATGTTTGTTAAAATAATCGG
Organism: Panax quinquefolius; assembly: GCA_020205615.1. Classification (NCBI taxonomy): domain Eukaryota; kingdom Viridiplantae; phylum Streptophyta; class Magnoliopsida; order Apiales; family Araliaceae; genus Panax; species Panax quinquefolius. The sequence continues at coordinate 2,716,926 of CM035171.1, forward strand.
ATGAGTATTTATGTGATATTCGCAGTCTCACATATTTATTTATTTATTAATAACTTTTTTAGGGATCCGATTAGTATGAAGTTATTTTTTTAGTAAGTTGGTCAATTAGCCAATAGAATACTGACACATATACAACCTCGCCTGTGTGTCAGTATTCTATTGGTCAATTGACCAACTTACTTCAAAATAAATTTCATACTAACCACTTCCCTTTTTTTAGCAATGCCACATCATATTATGTGATGGTACCAAAACAAATTAATTGCTCTGAACACAAATTGACCATTTTATCCTACAAAATGAATTCACATGTATGCAGTGGCGGAACCAAAACCTTTTTGTAGGAGGGTCAAAATTTTTAAACCAAGCGGCGACGAGCGACGGGCGGCAAGCGGTAGACGGCAGGAGTTGATTGAACTATAATTAGAGTTTCTGCAGAAACTCTTAAGAGTTGGAAATACAGAGGAGGAGAATCCGAAAAAATTGATGGAAGAATTCGTAACTGTAGAGAGGCTATAGCGAAAACTGGTTGAGTTGGAATTATTGCAACAACAACTGTAGTTAATGTTTTGGGCAATTATCAACGGTCTGGTGCCCCCGCCCCCCTCCTAGTTCCGCCCACCGTCTGACCGGCGACCGCCTCCCTACCGCGTCCAGCTACCGGGGGGCAACTGCCCCCACCCGCCCCCTGGTTTGCTAGTGCATGTATGTATACCTGTAACCTGGTTCCCCTTCTCCTTCATCTCTGATCTCAATCTCAGGTCACCATTGCCTTCCACCGCTCACTACAGCCACCTCTACTGCCCATATATGCTACTCGTATATCTTATTTGTTCATTTTCTCACTAGTCGAAATTCAAAATTCACAACTACCGCCAGTCCCCCACGGAGCTTACTCATGCTGTCACAGACTTGCAAGAACCATATATATATGTAATGTACGTAGACCTCCTAACCACACGATACGCCCTAACAACCACCCAACACAGGTCCACAAACATTAAAAGTTGATGGTATTAATTTTTATTTAGGTATATATAGTAGTATTATTCCGTGTGATTCTGACCAAAAAGTAAAACTAGATGTGCGTAAAATTAAAACAGCCAATCAGGACAAAGTTCGAGGATCGATCGAAACCATATTGGTTTCTATTTAAATTTTTTTTATGCTAAATTTTCTACTATCTACGAATCCGTTTAGAACTTGAAGAAGTCAGTCTCCACGTACTTTTAAACCGTTATTAAACCACGGGTGCCAGTGTGCCTCTCTCTCTCTCTCTCTCTCTCTCTCTCTCTATAGTAGTATATATAATTATATATATAGCCTTCAACTGAGTTGAGTTGTTCACATTAATTCCTTTGTTAGATTTTCCCCGGCCTAAGATCTAACTTCATCTCTACCTGGTAATAATTGTTGCAATCTTGAGACAAATAAATTAATGGCTCGTACGAAGCAAACAGCTCGAAAATCAACTGGTGGAAAAGCTCCACGAAAGCAACTTGCCACCAAGTTACGTACGTCCGTGTGTGTTTCTCTCATTTATTGCGCTCTGGTTTACTATCTTTCTATTTGATTCCTGAAACTATTTTTAATTTATTGTGTAGCTTGATTTGTAGATAAACATAATATACATACATATATATATATATATAGGCTAGCTAGGGATTTATTTATGTTGGGCTTTTCTTTTTCTTTTTTCTCCTGATCCTGCCGGCCCCTACAATTAATTGTGTTACTAATTTGTACTGCTACTACTACTACTACTGCTGTATATTTATTTAGGCTGCAAGGAAATCAGCTCCAGTGAGTGCAGGAGGGGTGAAGAAGGCCCATCGTTACCGTCCGGGAACTGTTGCCCTTCGAGAAATCAGGAAATACCAGAAGAGCACGGAGCTTCTCATCCGTAAATTGCCTTTCCAGCGGCTAGTTCGGGAAATAGCACAGGATTACAAGGCAGATTTGAGGTTTCAGAGTCACGCGGTGCTTGCGCTTCAGGAGGCTGCAGAGGCCTACCTGGTGGGGCTCTTTGAGGATACAAACTTGTGCGCTATACACGCCAGGCGTGTCACCATCATGCCAAAGACATTCAGCTCGCTAGACGAATTCGTGGGGAACGTGCTTAATTTCTTTGTTAAGTCTCTATATTATATATAGTTTTAATTAATTTAATTATAACTATAATGAAATAAAATAATTTTATTATTTATTTTATAATCAAATATTTATTCTATTTTCATCTCTTCCATTTTTGTAGAACGAGAAAAGGGAAAAAAATTAAAATAAAAAAATGATTGTATTTGATATTTATTTTATATCAAATAAAATATTTTTATTTTATAATTTTATTTGATAGAAGATTCAATTTGATTATTTATTTTATAATTAAATAAAAATATTTGATTAAAAAATAAATAATCAAATAGAATCTTACCAAGTGACTAGTCTTATGAGACAAGACAAAAGGGATTGCATGCCGCATCAACCAACCAAGGAATTTTAAATGATTTGTGTTGTAATGAAACTAGGGCAATCATGTAATTTAAAATCATTTATTGAGAATTATTGACTGCCGCGGGCCGGGCTTTTATTCTAACAAATCTGGATCATTTATTATATTGATCAACGGACAAAAACTTGATTGTTCAAATAGTGTTTATGGCAATCGATTGTCATGGATTAATTTCATATATATATATAAATAATGAAACAAATTAAATAGAGATAAAAGGTGAGCATAGATCTGTGTACGTATTTTGTATTGTAATTGTACATCAGTATGCGAAATATCAAATATATCTGCAGTACGTACGTACTCCGCCAATCTTCTACATGCTTCCTTTTATCGAGTATAGATTATACCAACCGTGTGCATGCTACAAGGGATTGGAATCGCTATATAATTATGTCAATAGTAATCATTTTTATTTTCTTAAATCTTTTTAAAATAACTCATTCATATTTACTTTAAACTAATTACTTGTAACTCTTATAACTTGTATATGGAATGGAGTACACAAATATTAAATTCCTACGTTTCAAAGTTGGGATTTTAATTTAATTTTTACAGTTGAATTGGATCCAAAAAAACCCAAGCCTAAATAATTAATTTATAATAGTGAATATACTGGAGGAGCTACTCCACCTCAGCCCGAGAGACCAAAACAAAGCCCATGCATGCATTATCTAGAAGTTGAAACCCAAATAGCAAATTTTGTGCATCAAAATAATGATACTGCCCATATATATCTTGTCAGGAAGTATTGGATGGGTTGGTTTGGTTACTACTCGCTCTTTATTGAACCGTCTTTTGTTTTAAAAAGCTAATTTTCTTAATTTCCATGTAATTTATAAGTAAAATTTTCACTCTTCACCATATAAAGAGAGTCGGTCAGATGACAAAAACAACCCACATTACGTACTTTTAATATGACAAATTAAAGGAAACAAAATATTTTTATAAATTTACAAATACGTACTAAACGGTGTACGTAACACAACCCTATAGAATTCAAATCCATTGTTATATATACAGATTAAAGATTCTTTTAATTACTAGTGTGTATATATATAGAACAAATTAAACATATCACCATTCTGCTTGCATGCAATACCACTCAAGTAACGACAACAAGGCTAGGGCCGGCTCACTCAAGTAGCATTGATACACTTGAATCTTTGTTTCACATGCATGTGAAAAGTTGAAAATAAATATATATATATATATATGTAGAATATACTTCTTTCGTCATTAAAATGATGAACAAAAATATAATTATTTTTATTCATAAAGTACACAAAGTGAAAAATAATTATGTCATTTAGTGGGCTCTATTAGTACAAAAAATAAAAGGATAAATTATATATACTAGTACATTTATAAAAGTAATTACAAAATTATATGAGTTATAAAATAATTACAAAAATATGACAATTTATCATATATATTTACAATACTAATTATATTAGGAGTCCTTAATTTAAGGGTTAATATTATTTGGTGCGGCGTGGCAAATTAGTTTCCATCTTCCTTTGATCTATTTATTCTCCATTAAATATTTCTCTCTCTCCTCACTTACTACTTCTCTCTCTCCTCTTACACTTTATCTCTCTCATCTCAAATCCACTCGTAAATAGTCGTCGTTCTCTTCCGCCATTGCCGTCAATGTCGCAACACCAGGTCTCTCAACTCGTCGTCGTCCTCTTCTTCTTCATCTACCGATATTTCTTCATCTACCGATATTTTTCATCTAATATTTCTTCATCTACCGATATTTCTTCTTCTTTTGTATTGGTATTTCTACTTGGTATTTCTTCTTTTCTTCATATTCATCATTAATTAATTAGTCTTCTTTTTTCTATTAATTAAATTTGATATTTTTTTCTTTTTGTCTTCGATATTTCTACTAATATTTTATTTTTTCTCTTGATTAGTCTTCTTTTTTTGGTGGCGTAAATTAATTAGTTAATTATTTTTAATTTACTTTTGTTGCACTTGTTGATTCATAGGTTGTTCATTTTAGTGAAAAGAAGGTTTTGGATCGTAAAGCATACATGTTGTTTCTATTATCATATAATTTTTAAAGGTGTGTTAATTTAAATTTTGTTAGTGTTCTTATTATATAACTGTTTAGTTACTTCGCATTATGTTTTGATTCTTTGTTAATTTGTGATTGAATATCATTTTTGTTACCTTGATTTGGTATTTTGGTTACTTTTTATGTTGTTATGGTTACCATGTATTTGCTTAGTATACATGGTTGATTAAACCGATTTTGGTGTACATGTTGTTTATGTATTGGTTACCATTAATATATATTTTGGTTACTAACATATAACCTGTTTGTACATGTTGTTTATGTATTAGTTACCATTAATATATATTTTGGTTACTAACATATAACTTTTGATTTTTTTTCATTAGTATATTTTTTTTATTCTTTGTTACCTTATGATTTGGATACTATTCTTTTCTCTCAATTGGGATTTTGGTTACTTTTATATGTTGGTTTGGTTACAATGTATTTGCTTAGTATACATTGGTTGACTAAACTGGGTTTGAGTCTACATGTTGTTTATGTGTTGGTTACCATTAAAACATGGTTTGGTTACTTTTATATGTTATTTTGGTTATAATGTATTTGCTTAGTATACATTGATTGACTAAACCGAGTTTGGACTACATGTTGTTTAGTATCTTAGACTAATTTATGGGGGCTTGATGTAATGCTTACGTTGTAGCTTCGTCAAGCAATAAAAATAGAATCTTATCATATAAACTTTGTTTGGTTATTTCGCATTATGTTTTGGTTCTTTGTTAGCTTGAGATTCGGATACCATGTTTGTTACCTTGATTTGGTATTTTGGTTACTTTTTTATGTTGTTATGGTTTCCATTTATTTGCTTAGTATACATGGTTGATTAAACCGATTTGGGTGTACATGTTATTTATGTATTGGTTACCATTAAAACATGTTTTAGTTCTTATCATATAAATATTTGGTTACTTATTTAGTATGTTTTGAGTTATTGTTAGTTTACGATTTGGATTCCATTTTGTTTTCTTGAGTTGGAATTTTTTGCTTCTTGTTTTTTGTTGTTTCAGTTACAATATATTTGCTTAATATATGGGTTGACTAAACTTTGTTTGGTCTATATGTTGTTTATGTATTGGTTACCATTAATATATATTTTGGTTACTAACATATAACCTGTTTGGTTACTTCATTAGTATATTTTTTTTTCTTTGTTAGCTTATGATTTGGATACCATTCTTTTTCTCTCAATTGAGATTTTGGTTATTTGTTATATGTTGTTTTGGTTACAATGTATTTGTTTCAGAAGCTGTTTATGATATAAATATTGTTTTATATCTGAGTTCTTAATAATTGTGTAAATTTGATTTTTTTATTTGCGAGTTATGGAATCTTTCTTTATGGGGAATGCAATAGAAAATTCATTGAAAAAGTTATATATTGGTGTGATATGGAAGTTTCGACATTATTACCAAGAAATTGAACCCAAGCAGTTGAAGAAGTTTAAGGCATCATTAGTTTGTGGATGTATTATTTTTGTAAATAATAAACCCAAGTCATAATAAACCATGTATTTGCTTAGTATACATTGATGTATTATTTTGTAAATTTCTTCAAATATATTCTACAAGGTTTATGTTATTCTATTTCTACTTCCATTTCCACAAACACATCTTACATATTAAGTTACTTTCATATAACTATTTGGTTACTTCTTTATTATGTTTTGATTCTTTATTACACTTATGGTTTGGCTATTATTATTGTGTCCTCAATGTGGGATTTCGAGATACTTTTATTTTTTTTATTCGGTTAATATGCAATTGTTTTAGTATACATGGATTTTAAAGCGGGTTTCATTACATGATGTTTCATTTTGGTTACCATTAAAACATGTTATGGTTACTTATCATATAATTATATAGTTCTTTGTTTTATTATGTTACATTATGGTTATAGTATACATGGATTGCTTAAAGCTGAGTTTCATTACATGATGTTTTACTGTTTTGGCTACCATTAAAACATGTTCAAGTTCTTATCATATAATTATATTGTAAGACCCCAACTTTTATAAATAAAGATAAATTTTTCTATAAATATTATTTTTGAATATTATGGAATAAATTTGATATAATGTTATAGTTGTGGGTAATATTTATAAATTTTGCAAAGTATGCAAGTTGTTATAAAATATTCGTTTGGTGGGAATATTCTTTTGTTAGGGAATATTCGTGCAACAACTACTCAATCATTGGTGGACCCCACAATGTAATTATTGTCGGATTGAGAAAACGACAAAAATATTTTATAAAAATAACTCTACGGAGGTGTTACCGTTAAAGCGTTGAACTACCCGGTGGTAAAAATGCGATGAATCTGGCATTGGTTGCGTAGTAAGAAGACGCGGTATTGATTATTGATGCTTACGTGAGAAGTTTCAAATTTATGCTTAATTATTATTACTCGATAATTACAAAGATCATATCTCTTATATTATTGATTCAATTATTGTCACAAGATCATCTCGTATAATATGTTATAGTATTAAATCAATAATTGAGACGATAAGTTATAAATGATTAATAATTGTTGAAAGATTAAATATGTATTGATTAAAAATAAAATGATTTGTGGTAAGTTTGATTATTTTATGGGGGCTCATATGTCATCATCTAAGAGTCTCTTCGGCCAATAGTAATTACCTTTGTGAATAGTAATTACCTTCATCAAATAGTATTTACCTTCGTCGATAGTAATTACCTTCGTTAATAAGTAATTACCCTTGTGAATAAGTAATTACCTTCGTTAATAGTAATTACCCTTGTGAATAGTAATTACCTTCGCCAATAGTAATTACCTTTACCGGACGTCGAACCACTTGTCGTTTCACATTCTGAGCGTCGAACCACTTGTCGTTTCACATTACAAAGCGCCAAACAACTTTTCTTTTTTACATCATCGGTGATCCAGCCACTTGCTTTTCTTTCTACGAAAGTCTTAAGCTAGAAATCTTCTATAAATAGAGGCCTAGTGCTTCATTATTTTTCACTTAATTCATTCAAGCTATATAGAGAGAGAAAGTATAGAGAGAATAAGAGAAAGAAGAAGAGTATTTTGTTACTACAACTCGCATAAAGATTCAATCTCCTACCAAAAGTAAGGGGTGTTATTCTTTCTTATTCAAGAAGAATCGTTGTTATTCCATCGCTTATTATTCTCATTGGAATAACTTCGTATCGTGGTTTACCCTATACTTGGTGACATTCTTCTATTATTCCGTTGGAACATCACATGCATGTGTTTTTTACAGGACACCTAGTTCCGTCTTTATTATTATTCATTGGAACATCACATGCTGTGTTTTCGTGAACTTGGTTCCATTCTTTATTATTACATTGGAACATCACATGCTGCATGCGCTTTTTCATGGGACACAGTTCCGATTATTTATTATTCATTGGAATAACTCGCCTGCTTTTGTGCGATATCGCATGCGTGGTGATTTCTTTTGTTATTCTATTCTTTATTATACCCGGTTGGTTAAAACTTTGACTTCTATACTCCATGAAATTAGTGGAATATCCTCGATATTTGCGTTTCATCCAAAGATCTTTCATGGAAATATTCTTCCGATCATTCTTGAATTTTACTCTACAAAACAAAGATATCATGTTGATAATTTGGACGTTAATAATTCTGGATAAAATAATTCTTGAACTTGTTTTATTGAATTCTTATATCATTGTCATCATCCTCATGTTTTTATTATGTTGAAAGTCATCCGTGGCTCAGTAGTGCATAGATGGACTTGGTATGATTATGACAGAGACTATTCGGTGTAATCATGATAGTAATGTTACAAATGATGTGATAAAAATCCTCAATTAAGCGTGTGGTGCATTGGTGGGCCGATTGTTGGCATGATCATGACCATTAATGAATACACAAATATTCTCGGCCAGTAATGTATGAATAATTGTGGTCGTGATCTTAAAGAATATCCTTGGCAGTAGTGCGAGGGTGATTCGATGATGTGGAATATTTATTAAAGCCGAGTCTCAAATATAACAAATGATGAAAAACCTTTAAAACCTAAAAGATAGTAGACTTTATTTTCTACTTGACTCTTTTAATGGATTGCGATATTCATTGCAGATTAAACCGGTTTGTCATTGTATTTTATCGGTTTAACATTGTTGAAGACTATTGATAATTTATTACGCATTATCTTAGTCATAATATTTCTTCTGAAGGTGGTTGAGCTCACCCTTTCTTTCATTTATTCTTGTGAAATGAGAATATATTTTGGGACGAGTCTGGGAAGCAGTGATGGTCTGAAGATAGCATTAGTAGTCCTCCACTATTCTATGAAATAGTGTGATAATAATTGTAATGAGGACTCCTTTTTGAGTTTTTATAATATCTTGTAGAGCGATATTTGTATTTTAAACTCACGATTTTATGTCGTATTGTACTGCAGCAGTTATGCTAGTAAGTTGTATTTAAATTACGTACCATGTAAGTGGCGACCTAAGATGGGTGATGTATACCTAATTTTGGAGTGCGTCACGGTTGAGTATCGAGCTTAGGGATATGATCCTGGCTAAGATGTGAGAATAGTACTAGGAGGGGAGAGGCGGGAATACCTTCATTTAGTATGACTACTACCCAAGTTTATGTCTTTATTTTATTGGTTGGTCGGAAGATAGGATAATTTGTTATATGTCAATTAACCTTTTTTTTGTGGCGATGTCGAAAATGACATCCGAGAATGTTGAGAATAGAATGGAGCAGCAGCGATCGTTGATTCACCAGCATATCAATAATCGAGGATAATGTGCATCGTGAAGGCGACAATCCTCACGTACAAACAACAACACCGACCAAATGATGAATGATCAAATGTTCGGAGGCTTTATGCAATTTATGCAACAGCAATGAGAGAGCGACTCTGCCCAAAACGTAGGGGTGGAAACACGGAAAACTCTCGGGCGGTCACCGCTAAACAATTCAAGGATTTGGGACCACCGGAGTTTAAGGGAAGCAAAACCACTTGGCGGAAGCATGGATAAAACAGATTACAAGATATTTGATGTCTTGGGATGCTCGAGGAGCAAAGTTCTCTTCACGCCTTTATGTTGCGCGGAGGCAGATTCTTGGTGGGAATCGGTGAAGCGTACTCAACTTCAGATCTTGAAGATATCTTGGGAGAAGTTCCGGGGAGTCATTCAACGACAAATACTTTCCGAAAGTATTCGCCACATGAAGGAGGTGGAGTTTATCAAGTTGGAACAAAACAATATGACCAGGTGTCGCAATACGAGGCAAAATTTGCGGAGTTATCACGGTTTCGGCCCCACTGGTGGATAATGAAGAGAGAATGGTGCGAATGTTTTTAAGAGGTTTGAAGTTTAGGAGATCGTCAACATCTTATTTCATAAACCGCGTGTTTGTATTGAGATGTTGTAAATAGGGCTCGATTAGTGGAGCGCGATAATGAGTCAACGCAACTAAAAGAAGAAAGTAAATAAACAAAATTATAATACCGGTGAGAGTAGTCATCGAAGCGGTGACAACAAGCGTGGAGGAATCGGCGGGCGGATATGGTAACCACTTGATGGTAATCGAGGCCAAAACAATAAGAATGGACATTTCAAGAAAAGGAGATTCAACAATGATGGAAAGACGTCAAAGACCAAAGACCGGTTGTTAAGGAAGGAGAAAGACCACCTATCAAATGCTTCAAATGCGGAGGAGAGGACACATCGGTCAAGCTGCGCCATGCAGTCAAAGCATGTTATAATTGTGGAAGAGAAGGTCACTTAGCTCGATTTTGTCGTTTTCAGAAGACAAATTCACTAGGATGGAGGCACCAAAGGTAGTCCCAAAAATTCAAAAGCCGTGTAGTCTGAGGAGGCGTTTGTTGTGACCTCCCAGAGAGCAAGGAACCCGAATGAGGTCGTCAGGTAAACTTATCATAAACTCTAATGAAGTCTATACTTTATTTGATAATGGGTTCTACCCATTCTTTTATTTCTCCTACTTGCGTTCATCGATTAAATTTGACTCATGAAATTAGACTTTGACTTATCTGTGGAAACTCCGTTGGGAAAAACCTTCATTACATCCTTTGTTTATAAGTTTTGTTTGGTTCAAATCGGTACCCTCACATTACTGTCGATCTTATTTCATTAAAAATACTTGCATTTGAGCGTGATTCTAGGATTGATTGGTTAACTACTTATCATGCAAAAAATTGATTGTTTTCGTAAGGTTGTTAGCTTTCATATTCCTAATCAACCTATTATGCGAATTCAAACGACCAAACCATTAAAATCAATCATGGTCATCTCAAGCCATAAAGCTATTCGTTTATTGAAAAGCGGATGTCAAGCTTTCTTAGCTCATGTCACGATTTAAACAAAAATACGCCGGTTTTGAACGATATTTCTATTGTTAATAAATTTCGACGTATTCCTAGAAGAACTTCTGGCCTACCCCGGGCGTGAAATTGAATTTTGTATCGACCTTGAACCCAGTACAAAACCTATTTCCAAAGCCCCATATCGAATGGCTCTATTGAACTTCGAGAGTTAAAGACCCAACTACTGAGGAATTGTTAGACATTAGCTTTATTCGCCCTAAGTACTTCTCCTTGGGGTGCTCCCATTCTATTCGTAGTGAAGAAGAAAGATGGGAGTATGCGACTTTGTATTGATTATCGGAGTTGAATCATGTCACCATCAAAAATAGGTATCCATTGTCACGTATTGATGACTGTTTGACCCGATTGCAAGGAGCCAAATTCTTTTCAAAGATTGATCTTCGTTAGGATATCACCAATTGAAGATTAGAACCACCGACATTCCAAAGACGGCTTTCGAACTCGATGCGGGCATTATGAATTCTAGTCATGTCCTTTGGATTGACTAATGCTCCTCGCCGCCTTCATGGATATGATGAACCAAGTATTCAAGGAATATTTAGATCACTTTGTGGTCGTCTTTATTGATGACATCCTTATTTATTCCAAAAGTCGTGAAGATCATGAAAGCAACACTTGAGGTCGACACTCCAAAAGCTTCGTGAATATAAGCTTTATGCCAAGTTGAAGAAATGTGAGTTCGGCTTGAAGAAGTAGCATTCCTTGGGCACGTGGTATCAAGTCATGGAATATCCGTTGACCCAAAGAAAGATTGAAGCTATTCAAAGTGGGAACAACCTAAATCGATGATCAAGCACGTAGCTTTCTCGGTTTATTTGGTTATTATCGGAGATTCGTGGAAGGATTTTCTCGAATCGCTACTCCATCGATTTCGGTGACTCGGAAAGATACAAAGTTCGGTTGGAGCGAAGAATGTGAGAAGAGTTTTCAAGAACTCAAGAGGAGACTTATTTCAGCAACTGTTCTGGCAATACCATCTGGCTCGGAGGGATTTGTCATCTACAGTGATGCTTGTGCAAAGGGTTGGGATGTGTTCTTATGCAACATGGAAAAGTTATATTTATGCCTCGCGACAACTCAAAGAATATGAGAGGAATTATCCTACTCATGATCTAGAGTTGGCAGCTGTTGTCTTTGCACTTAAAATTTGGAGGCATTACTTGTATGGGGAGAAAGTGGAGATCTTTACGGATCATAAAAGCCTCAAATATTTCTTCACTCAAAAGGAACTCAACATGCGACAACGACGTTGGCTTGAGCTGTTGAAAGATTATGATCATACCATCCAATACCATCCTGGGAAAACGCAAGCGTGGTAGGCGTGACGCATTGAGTAGAGAAATCATATGCAATCTGAGTGCGATATTGTCAACGTAAGAAGCCCATTTTGTGTGACTTGCAAAGGATGGAGATAGAGTTAAAGACTCTGGGGATGCATGTGATGATAGCAAGTATCTGAGTAGAACCGACTTTAATCGATAAAGTTAAAGTTTGCTTTCGAGCTACGGACTGGAGAATTGATGCGTATGAGGAAGAAAGTGCAAGAAGGTCGCTATGTCGAAAGCAAGAATCGATGAAGAAGGAATACTTGAGTCAACTCCGGACTTTGTGTTCCTAACGACCACGATTTAAAATATAATATCATGATGGAGGCGCACAACACACCATTTGCAATCCATCTCGGGAGTACCAAAATGTATCGTGATATTCATCATACATTTTGGTGGGAGCAATATGAAAGAGAGAGATATATTTGTTTATCTCAAGGTGTCTAACTTGTCAACGAAGTTAAAGCGGAGCATCAAGTACCAAAAGGTCCATTGCAACCACTTGAAATTCCAGAATGGAAGTGGGAGCACATTACCATGGATTTCGTTCGGCCTCTTCCTAAGGTTTCTCAAGGCATTGATGCGATTTGGGTCATTGTTGATAGATTGACCAAGTCCGCTCATTTCTTACCGATCGAGAAACTTATACACTTGAACGTCTTGCTCAGATGTACATAAACGAGATTGTAAACCGCATGGTATCTTGGGGTATCCATAGTTTACGATCGAGACCCAAGATTCACTTCACGATTTTGGGTTAGTTTGCAAAAAGCTATGGGCACAGACTTACGATTTAGCTCGGCATATCATCCTCGAGACGGACGGGACGATCGGAGAGGACTATTCAAACTCTTGAAGATCTATTAAGACTCGTGTCCTTGATTTCAAGGGAGTTGGGACAAGTTCTTACCATTGGTGGAGTTTTCCTACAACAACAGTTATCAAGCAAGTATTGGCATGGCTCCATTCGAGCGTTGTATGGAAGAAAGTGTCGTTTCTCAAAGATCTTTGGGATGAGGTGGGTGAAGCCACGTTGTTGGGACCGGAGTTGAGTACGTATGACTACGGAAAAGATTCAAACGATCCGACAACGTATAAAAACCTCACAAAATCGATAAAAAGAGTTATCTTGATCTTCATCGAAAGGACGTGGAATTCGATATAGGAGATCATGTGTTGTTAAAAGTTGCTCCATGGAAAGGAATTACAAGATTTGGAAAGAGAAGAAAACTTAATCCACGATTCATCAGTCCATTTTTAATCCTCGATCGAGTAGGACGCGTGGCCTATAGACTCGCTTTTACCGCCAAATATGTCTCGTGTTCATAATGTTTTTCACATATCCATGTTACGTAAATATGTGAAAGACCCGAACCACATTATTGAGTTAGAACCGGACGAAATAGCGGAAGATTTGACGTATGAAGAGGTTCCTGTTCAAATCTTGGATAAGAAGGAACATATTCTACGCTCAAGGTTATACCTCAAGTCAAAGTTTTGTGGAGAAACCACGATGTTGAGGAAATGACTTGGGAGTTAGAATCGAAATAAAATCAAGGTATCCTTACCTCTTTGACATACCAAGACGCACCCTAATTTCGGAGGCGAAATTTCATAAGAAGGGAGGTTGTAAGACCAACTTTTATAAATAAAGATGAATTTTTCTATAAATATTATTTTTGAATATTATGGAATAAATTTGATATAATGTTATAGTTGTGGGTAATATTTATAAATTTTGCAAAGTATGCAAGTTGTTACAAAATATTCGTTTGGTCGTGGAATATTCTTTTGTTAGGGAATATTAAATACAACTACTCAATCATTGGTGGACCCCACAATGTAATTATTGTAGGATTGAGAAAAGCGACAAAAATATTTTATAAAAATAACTACGGAGGTGTTACCGTTAAAACTGTTGAACTATCAAATTGGTAAAGAAATGAATGTCTGGCGTGGTTGCATAGTAGAAGACACGGTATTGATTATTGATGCTTACGTGAGAAGTCACACCATTTATGCTTAATTATTGCTATGATAATTCTTTGCATCATATCTCTTATATTATTGATTCAATTATTGTCAAAGATCATCTCGTATAATATGTTATAGTATTAAATCAATAATTGAGACGATAAGTTATAAATGATTAATAATTGTTGAAAGATTAAATATGTGTTGATTAAAAATAAAATGATTTGTGGTAAGTTTGATTATTTTATGGGGGCTCATATGTCATCATCTAAGAGTCTCTTCGTCAATAGTAATTACCTTTGTGAATAGTAATTACCTTCACAATCGATTAATGAGACCCAGATTTTATCAATAAAGATTTAAATTTTGTGAAATAATTTTTAATATTATGGTGTGAATTTGAGATAAATATTATAGTTGTGGGTAGTATTTATAAATTTTGCAAAGTATGTAAGTGGTTATATTATATTCGATTGGTGGGGAATATTCGGTTTAGCGAGGGAATATTCATACAACGACTCAATCATTGGTGGACCTCATTAATGTAATTATCATCGGATTGAGAAAGCGACAAAAATATTTTATTGAAATAACGGCGGAAGTTTTACCGTGGATCTTTGTTGAACTACTCGGTAGTGAAAGTACGATGTCACGTGTAGTTGCGTAGTAGCATACGGTATTGATTATCGATGCTTATGTGAGAAGTCTTTCGGTTTGATTCCATTATTGTCGATTAATAATATGAATTATTATAAGCGATAATGACGTTTTGTTTTATTCGTATTATTAACGTAATAATAAAGCGAAACATATTTTTATATAAAAGCAGAATACTTTATTAAAGTTATTCTATAAATAGAATATATTATATTTTATTATGCATAGTGTTGCATAGTGTTTTGCATAGTGTTGCATAGTGTTTTGCATAGTAAAATGTTTTTATATAAATAGAATATATTATATTTTATTTAAAAGATTTTTGCTTTAAATATGGACCGTCAGATTAAAGTGAATCAATCTGGACCGGTTTATGGATTAATTACTATGCATTCTATATTTTCCTATAAATAGAAGCCCATTCCTTCATTATTTTTTCTTACGAATTCTTTGAAACTCTAGAGAGAGAAATTATAGAGAGAAGCTTATAGAGAGAAAATCTATGAGAGAAAGAAGAAGAGTGATACGGTACTTCACTTACTTTGATATCCAAGGTGTCTTTTACGGTAAAGGGTATTATTTGTTGTAATTCGTAGTAAGGTGTTATTATTCTTTCTTATTCATGAAGAGAACTTCATTATTCCATTCATTATTATTACATTGGAATAACTTTGTAAAAAGAGGTATACCCCTATACATAACACTATGATATGTGATACCGTATACTTGGTGAAATCCTTATGTTATTCCATTCTTATTTATTACATTGGAATAACTTTGTGTCATACTGAATCCCTATACTTGGTGATCTTCTTACATTATTCCATTCTTTATTATTTTGTTGGAATATCACATCATGTGTTTTACAGGATTCTGGTTCCATTGTTTATTATTCCGCATTTATTATTCATTTGGAATATCACATCGCGTGTGTTTTACAGGACTGGTTCCATTGTTTATTATTCAACATTTATTATTCATTGGATCATCATTGATTGTGAATTTCACGACTGGTTCCGTTATTATTATTACATTGGAATAACTCATACATGAGAAGTACCGCATCGTGGTGATTTCTTTTGTTATTCCATTCTTTATTATACCAGTTGGTTAAAACTTTGACTTCTATACTCCATGAAATTAGTAGAATATCCTTGATATTTGCATTTCATCCGATATCTTTTCATGGAAATATTCTTCCGATCATTCTTGAATTTTACTCTACAAAAGCAAAGATCTTGTTGACAATTTGGACGTTCTTAATTCTCGGATAAAATAATTCTTGAACTTGTTTTATTGAATTATTATGTCATTGTCATCATCCTCATGATATATTATGTTATCTTTGGCTTACGTGCATAGATGAACTTAGTATGATTATGATGACGAGGATCATTCGGTATAATCATGGCTTGTTATAAATGATGTGATAAAAGTCCTCCGGTGGTCTGTGTAATGCGGTGATGGATAGTTTTTGGTATGATTATGACCGGGGGTGATTCGGTATAGTCATGACCATTGATAATTTGATGAAAATCCTTGGCCAGTGGTACGGGGATGATTAGATGTGGTGGTTTATTTATTAAAATTTGAGTCTCAAATGATAAAAAAATTGATGAAAACCTTTTAAAACCTAAAAGATAGTAGATTTTATTCTCTACTTGACTCTTTTAATGGATTGCATATTCCGCCGCAGTTAAACTGGTTGTCTATTGTATTTTATCAGTTTAACACTTTGTTGAAGGCTAATGATAATTTATTACGCATTATCTTAGTCATAATATTTCTTCTTGGGCTAGTTGAGCTCACCCTTTCTTTCATTTTTTCTCTCTTGAAATGAGAACATAAATTTGGGACGAGTCGGGGAGCGGAGTAATGGTCCGGAGGATAGCATTAGTAGTCCTCACTATTCTGTGAAATAATGTGATAATAGTTGTAATGAGGACTCCTTTTGAGTTTGTATAATATCTAGTAGACAATATTTGTATTCAAACTCACAGTTTATGTCGTATTGTACACGACAGTTAGGTTAGTAAGTTGTATTTGAATTTATGTACCATGTAAGTGGCGACCCAAGATGGGTGACGTATACCTAATTTTGGGGGCGTCACATCAATAGTATTTACCTTCGTCAATAGTAATTACCTTCGTTAATAGTAATTACCCTTGTGAATAGTAATTACCTTCGTTACTAGTAATTACCCTTGTGAATAGTAATTACCTTCGTCAATTGTAATTACCTTTATCAGACGTCGAACCACTTGTCGTTTCATATTACAGGCGTCGAACCACTTGTCGTTTCACATTACAGGCGTCAAACCACTTTTCTTTTCACATCATCAGTCGTCAAGCCACTTGCCTTTTCACACGGTAGATGCTAAGCTAGAAATCTTCTATAAATAGAGGCCTAGTGCTTCATTATTTTTTCACTTAATTCATTCAGTTTATAGAGAGAGAAAGTATAGAGAGAGATAAGAGAAGAAGAAGAGTATTTTGTTCTTACCTTTTCTTTGCGATATTCAATCTCCTACCAAAAGTAAAGGGTGTTATTCTTTCTTATTCATGAAGAGAAGCTGTTGTTATTCCATTGCTTATTATTACATTGGAATAACTCAGATACGTGGTTTACCCTATACTTGGTGACATTCTTCTATTATTACATTGGAACATCCTGTTTGTGTGTTTTACACGGACCTAGTTCCGCCTTTTATTATTATTATTACATTGGAACATCACGTGCATGTGTTTTACGCCGAACCCGGTTCCATTCTTTATTATTCTGTTGGAACATCACATGCATGCGTTTACATGGGACTGGATCCGATTATTTATTATTCATTGGAATAACTTTTGCTGTGCTGATCTATCGCATGCATGGTGATTTCTTTTGTTATTCTATTCTTTATTATACCCGGTTGGTTAAAACTTTGACTTTATACTCCATGAAATTAGTGGAATATCCTTGATATTTGCGTTTCATCCGATATCTTTCATGGAAATATTCTTCCGATCATTCTTGAATTTTACTCTACAAAACGAGATCATGTTGATAATTTGGACGTTAATAATTCTGGATAAAATAATTCTTGAACTTGTTTTATTGAATTCTTATATCATTGTCATCATCCTCATGTTTTTATTATGTTAAAAAGTCATCCGTGGCACTGTAGTGCATAGATGGACTTGGTATGATTATGACCGAGAGACTATTCGGTGTAATCCTTAACCGTAATGTTACAAATGATTTGATAAAAATTCTCGATTGGTCGTGGTGCATTGGTGGGCCGAGTTGTTGGCATGATCATGACCATTAATGAATACACAAATATTCTTGGCGTAGTGCATGAATAATTGTGGTCGTGATACTAAAGAATATCCTTGGTAGTAGTGCGAGGGGTGATTCGATGATGTGGAATATTTATTAAAGTGAGTCTCAATTATACTTGATGATGAAAAACCTTTTAAAACCTAAAAGATAGTAGACTTTTATTTTTCTCTTGACTCTTTTAATGGATTGATATTTATTGCAGATTAAAGCTGTTTGTCTATTGTATTTTATCGGTTTAACATTGTTGAAGACTATTGATAATTTATTACGCATTATCTTAGTCATAATATTTCTTTCTGGTTTTGGTTGAGCTCACCCTTTCTTTCACCGTTCTCTTGGAAAATGAGAATATAAATTTGGGACGAGTCGGGGAAAGCAGTGATGGTCCTGAAGATAGCATTAGTAGTCCTCACTATTACGTGAAATAGTGTGATAATAATTGTAATGAGGACTCCTTTTTGAGTTTGTATAATATCTAGTGAGGCGATATTTGTATTTTAAACTCACGATTTATGTCGTATTGTATACCTACGCAGTTATCTTTAGTAAGTTGTATTTAAATTTTGTACCATGTAAGTGGCGACCTAAGATGGGTGATGTATACCTAGTTTTGGGGGCGTCACATATATGGTTACTATTTTATTATGTTACATTATGGTTACTGTTATTAGTAACCAGATATTTACAAGCTTGTATCAGGACAAACATTAATTGTTAAATGTATATGTGTGAGTGTCCTATTTATCTACAAGCTTGTTAGTAACAGATAATTATCATAGATAGTTCTTAGCTTGTTAGTAACCAAATAATTATAAGATCAGAAGAAATTTGTTATAAGCTTGTATCAAGACCATTATAATGCTTGTATATGTTTACTTTATATTGATAACTCATGATGGAATCAAAAATAAAATATTAATCAACATCAATTTTGGTTCTCAGACACCATCAAAAATGTTACCAACCGTGTGGTTAATGGTTACTAACGATGAAACAATTATATATTTCGTAAACAATTAGATTTGTTGTATTGATTCTTTATCGGTCTCCATTGTTTAACAACCTGAATAAACATTATAAAGTAACCAAATCAATATTAGGCGATAACAAATTACATAATATTAGTAACGGAAAATAAACCAAATTTTTACATGCAAATTTGAAGGCCTAAATTATGGAATTCGACGAAAAACCATGCAGTTCACCAAAGAAAGTGGTGACTTTTGATCGTTGACTCGTTTCCAATGAAATTAGGCTCAAAGCGCCAAAATCCCACACTCCAAACTTGATGAAAATTGCCAAATTGTCACCGCAACCAAATAAACATTATATCTTGTAACTAATTAAATAGTATACAACAACCAATATTTAACGGTTGTATGAAGGTAACCAATGTAATCGATAAGTAACTACCAATATAAAATAAACAATTATAAAACTCAATAACATTATAGAGTAACCAAATAAACACCTTTCAGTATCTAAATACATATTATCAAGAATAACGAAGATATATGTAATTAGTAGCCAAGATTATAAAAAATATTTTTACATTCATTTTACAACCAAAATAATCAGTAATGACTTTGTTACAAATTAAAGACTAACAGGTGTATAAAGGTAACCAATGTAGTTAATCAGTAACCATCAATATAAAAAAATCAGTATAAAACACAGTAATATTATGTAGTAACCATGGTAATATTACACAGTAAACAAGTCAGCATTATAAACTAACCAAATCCAGATTAGACAGTAACCAACATATATTTACTTAGTATCCATAACATAAAACATATTTGACAGCATTTTACAGCAAAAACAAATAATATAAAAAATATCAATATGTACTTAAAGGTGTATTGGTTACTATTAGTCCAAACATCAAATTTGGTGTATTGGTTACTATTAGTCCATGTAACCAATCTGATGTAGTCGATAAGTAACATCCAATATAAATGAAACAATTCTGAAAAAGAATATAACATTATAATTTTACACAAGATGGCGTGTCGACCTTTATTGAGTAACCATTATAATTTTACACAAAGAACCAACTTCGGTAATATTCGGTAACCATATAATGTTACACACGATGCTTAGAATCGGCGATTAATCAAGAACCAAAAACAACCGGTAAAAATAGGGTTTCTTTGCATTTTACAATAAAAAAAACAACCATTATAATTTATTTATTTACCAACTAAAGCGGACTTTTGTAAGAATGTAACCAATTTGGCTAACAAGTAACCATTAATATAAAAACATAAGTAGAAAGTGTACATTAATATGCTTGAAAGAACAATAATCTGATAACTAATTCAAAATTAGTCAATAACCATTATAGTGTTACACAAGAAACAAGTCGGCATTTGTCAAGAATCAATATAATATTACATAGTAACCAAATCAAGATTAATCAAGTAACAAGTCAAGATTAATTAGTAATATTATCTGATAACCAAAATAGCATTAATCGAAGAACTAAGACATCATTAGGCGGTATAATGTTACACAAGAACTCAATACAAAATAATCGAGAACAAACCAACATTAGACAAAGTAACCAATTTATATAACCTTAGTAACCATAATATAAAACATGTTTTCAAATACATTTTGCAAGCACAACATTCAGTATTCAAACTTTGTGACAATTTAAGTTCGAAAAACTTAAGAAAGAATTAAGTAGTAACTATAAGTATCTATATGCTTATAAGTTTTAAACTTACATACCACGATATTTGAATCGAAGTCGATGTTGATTTTGTATTCAACAATCAACGCAACACTTGTTTTTGGTTTACGATCTTGAAAGGCGGCGTTGATTTTGTATCTTATTTTTTCGATCTTACAAATTTAAATCGCGACAACAGCTTTTCTTCTTAGAGATGCAAGATTCTTTGCGGTGGTGGTGTGTCGCGACGAAAAGCTTCGTCTTCTCCGATCTCAGTGGTGTGTCGCGCAGTGACGAAAGGCTTCTTCTTCTCCGATACAAGATCTTGTCTTCTCCGATTGATTTGGCGTTGATCTGTCTTCTCCGATTGATTTTCCCAGTTGCTTGAATTTAGGTGAGGTTGGTTACAAATATGAAAGGAAAATAACTGACGTGTGGGAGTTAATGATACGTGATTTTAGGAATCATAATATATTGTGTTTTGTTATTTTTGTAATTATTTTGTGTGTGTTTTATTTTTGTAAATACTTTCTAATTATTGTATATTAGTGTTAAGGACCCAAAATAAAATTCATCATTTTTTGAATCTTGTAAGACCACTAAAGAGAAATTAAAATTAATTTGTATTTTGTTTATCTTTTGAAAACGGAGGAAGTAATTGTTTGTATTTAGGTTCTATATATGCTATATTAAATTTGGCTCCTACCTTCTAGTTCACTTCCTCTTCACATTCTTTCATGACTGATCATCATCAAAATTATCATGGAAAGATATATGAGAAAGAAAAAGGGACAGTGACAGAAGTCAGAAGTGACTCAAGTGATAGGGATGATTAATATCCATGCACCAGCGGACCAGCCTCGCATATTTTGAGCAAAATGAAACCAAAAATAAAAATAAAAAATTTATCTCTCACACACATGTAGATAGATGGATATATGAGACCCGTGATCAACTTTGAAACATTTCATTCATGGCCTTTGCATCCCGTGACTTATAAACCGCCATATATATTAACTGTCCTATGGCCTGCCTATACATATGTACAAAATATATTACCATATATATATATATATATATATTTATGATCCTCTCACCATTTTAACTTTTAATTAAGATACCATTTGCTCATGTATAGCTAGGTATTTGAAATATATATCTTCTCAAGTTTAACTTACTATATATATCCAGTCTCATTTTTAAGTGTGATAATCAAATTTTGACTAATTTTGGTTTAAATTGAAAGGTACCAAAAAAAGGAAAAGGGTTTATATATATAAAATAAGTGTGTGTGATTTGGGGTTCGTTTGTCAGTTGTATGTCCTCTTGCTCCACTTGGTGAATATGAATTAAATTAGGATGGTGGTCCGTGCATTCTTAAGTCTGCTTGACAACATCAATATAAGTATATATATAACAAATTAATTAAAAAGAGATCTTATTTAAATTAATTTAATTGATCATTAATTTGGATATATAATGATTAATATTCAAAGGACTAAGTATTATTTGACACATACAATATGTGAGACGGGAAAATTAAAGAGGCGAAAGACGATCTGAAACCTTTTGGAAGGATAAATATTTGTACAAGTTAGTGTTTCATAATTAAGATTTTACAATTTGTAGCAAGTCGATATTATATTTTTAAGTGATATATATATATATATATATAACCTTAATTCATACGTACCTAGCTAGGGTTTTTGACGTACCTGGCTACGGTTTTTGACATATATAGTATTCAAAAACCTTAAAATTAAATGAATATTAGAGCACATTTAAAATAGAAAAGTAACATTTCATGCAACCCATTAAGCGGAGAAAGACGCAATCAATTGATATATTCCCTCCGTCCACGTTCTTAGACTTGGAATTTTTGTTTGGTTCTGATCATTGTTCTTTCTTTCTTTCTTAAACTAACTTCAATCTAATAAGTCACTTATTACTAGCTACTAAATTTTATGGAGTATATGAAAAAGAAAAATACGTCCTTAATTTAATTTAAATGGAGGAAATATATATATGCCACATATATATTATATAAAGTTATAGCCCTTGTATTCTCACACAAATCTACAAAAGAATATTTCATTCCTCTACCCCCAGTAATTCTTTAGTTGCTAGGTAATCAAAGCACATTGTATTTAAAAAAAATTATGAGGTCAAGCATTTGTTTGGCTTGATTGATCCAAAGTAGTTAGGATCGATATGTTCAAAGAAAGCTTTAAAGGTTGCAGAGGTGTAAAAGTTTTAGTTGTGAGAAATGTTGCAAATGAGCAGTGGTGTCCATCAGTGTGAAGTTACTTTGAACAGAGAGTTCTTTTTATTTGTAATTAATTGAGTATTAAGTTTAATAAAAAGAGTCTCCAATACTTATTAGTATTGGACGTGGATTAGGATAAGGGTTGAAGCATGTAAAAATTTTGGTGTGATTTTTGTTTTGTTTTCATTTTTAATTTGCACTCTATTCTGCATATTCAGTCCACATATGTGGTTGAAGATACCCATAATCAAACAGGAACAGGGTTACCTGTCCGATTATAACTGACGAATAACATATACTAAATTAAGCAGACATAATCACTTACTCGATTATAACTAAAACAGACATGCATGGTTACCTGTCCGATTATACTCTTGTAGGAGAAATCTTAAAAATTGACCACTGTGATAATTTTTGATATTTACACTTATTCACCCCTTTTAGGTATACTTATTTACAGAATTACAGGTGAATGTTGTTATATAATATCAAAATTATCACATATATTCATTACATTGGAATGATTTTATTTCCACCTTCTTCATAGGGAATAAAAAAATAAAGTAATAGAATGAATTTTTATTTCAATAAAATAGTTTATCCTCCAAAATGACCATCAAATATACTATTTTTATGTCATTCTTTTCACTATTACATTTTTGTCAATTCAAAAGTACGTAGTATTAGTATTTTTTTTAATGCTGTCATCGACAGATTTATTTGTCATAGAGAATCTATACACAATTTTCTTTTTGTAAATTGTGAAAATTATTGGATTTGAACCCAAACGGCCTCACTGGGAATGTCCTGGTGAACCACAAAAATCAAGTAATATCCGGACGGTGCAAGATTACTCGAGCCGGGTGTCGCTACCCGAATTTGAAATTTGGATAGCCCCACAATTGTAACGTTCCCGCTTCCAAGTACCAACAATCTTTGGTTCATGGAAAATGAGTGCGTGTTAAATGAGGGTGCAACCATTGTCACGGTCACCAAATCTCTATTTACTTTACCCGGAACTGTGAATCGGATCGATAAGTGTTGCCCGTACCCGATCTTGGTTTGAGTAACTGGTGATATAATGGTTGGACGCAAATTTGCGGATCCTAAATCCAAATATGAAGGCGAAAAAGACTCCAAGCTTAATTCAGTAGGAAACAAAACTCCAGTGAAATTATAGTAAATATGAGGGTTGCTACCTCCAACTAGAACCCGACCATCAGCTAACAAAACAGCTGTGGAATGGTACATTCGGGATACTTTGCTCGGGTTTTGGACCTCAAACCTTGACCCGTTTTGGTTATCGGGTTTGTACACTACAGGCTTCAAGACTGGGTTACGACCAAGCTCCCATCCTGCTGTACCCGCTGATCCACCATTAATGATCAAAACCTTGCCATTAGGAAGCAGTACCATGTCACCCATGACCCGGGCCACTGGCATTTTCTCCATGACCCATTGTGGTGTCGGGTCAGTTATTTTGATTCTCCCACAAGTATCCAATGCTTGCACAAAATTACCATTTTGGGCATTGAGGTATGCTCCTTTTGGTGCACCACCACAAACCAAAACTTCAGCTTCAACGTTTCCTCCTTGTAAATTCTTCAGTGGAAGAAGAACTGCAGAACCGGTGCTCGGATAACTCCTAGGATCGCCACCGGGCATATCCGGGTAAGACTTGACGACCACATTTTGAGCATAATCGAACAATATAGATCGATTATTAGCATAAATAAATAAATTCCCGTCGATGTTAAGAAAAACAAATGGATACAAATTATTTTCAATCTTTGGATCATTAGTCTGTACTAAAAATGGCAAGCTGTATGATTTTGTGGAGCCGGTTTTCGGATAAAACTCATAATTAAATTGCCGACGGCCGCCTATTATTATCTGACGGCCGTCAGGCAAAATATGATTTGTAGCATACCATCTTCTTTGAATTAATTCAAAGTTTATTTCTTCCCAATCACACCCATTGCATGGCTTGAAAACTCTGACCACGTGGTCACCGTCATTAAACCCGCCGGTTTGAACAAGCCTGCCGTCCGGCATGACGGCGCCAGAAGAACACCAAACGTCTGTCAGGACCATGAGAGGACGTATAGTATTTGTTGCGACATCGTACTCGACGGAGTGGGCAGTGCAGTCCGTGGTCAAAGCGGTGTCGTTTGGGTCGATTCTGCACTTGTTATCTGGCAATGAGATGTTAGATTTGCCGAAGTCGGTACGGTCAAACATGACAACACGGTTGTTGCTGAGGAGTTGCATGTGCATGGCTGATATGCCAATGCTTGGCAGCAAGAGATCCCATTTACCTCCGTCTCCTGCGGTTCTACGGCGGAGTTGTCCGTCAGCTAGTAGGAGGAGTAGCTGTCTCATGATGAGGAAGGAAAGAATATGAATTCGAGCCATGAGTTGTATTTTTCTTTTTAATTTGTCTTTTTGGGTGATTGTGGTTTTATGGTCGGGTATGTGACTGTGGTTTGTGGATGTAGGGGGCGGCGGGGGGGGTCTGGTTGGGGTGCTTTAAATCTTTTTAAAGTTGTATCAATGAGTTATGGTACCACACGCAACAAAACGCGTGGAAATTAGGACGCTTAAGTAGTATATGTATATGACATTTTTGTCCTCATTAATTTATGTTTATAGGTATGAATTCAATTATTTGTAGCACTATTTATCCATCCAAGTATGAATAAAATTGTTTGTACTATATTTATGTATGAACACATTATATTACTGCATTATCTACGTTTTTCTCCTACAATTAATGTGTAGGTTAATTCCCCTTTAATTCACAACTACTATAAGCATCTGTTTAATGGCTAGATATGTAGCATTAAAATTCTTGCAGGATTCTACCAACATATACTATATACGGCCCTTGGGCCATTAATTAATTAAGTCAATTCACTCATCTTATATTAATTTCTTGTTTTGAAGTTAGATATGTAGCATTAAAATTCTGTTTCTAATTAAATGGTTCAAATTAAAAATAATTTATTCACTGTCGCTATAACTTGTAGTGGCCAATAATATTCTTTCTTGCTACAACGAAAATTATCAAAATGCCCTCAAATCCAACTTACCTTGCCGCAACAAACTGTATCGGTAGTGCAAGTCGTGCAATCCTTTTATCTGTCTCATAACAAGTGACCCATAACACTAGTCACTTTGTAAGATTCTATTTTATTATTTTATTTTATAATTCTATTTTTATCAAATCAAATAGAATTATAAAAATAATAATTTACATAAATATAAAATCAAATCAAATAGAATTATAATAAAATAAAAATAATTTTATGTGATAGAAGATTATATTTGATTATTTATTTTATAATCAAATATTTTATTATATTTTAATCTCTTCTGTTTTTTAGAACGAGAAAAGGGGAAACATTTTTAAAAAATGAAAGATTCTATTTGATATTTATTTTAATCAAATAAAATATTTTTATTTTATATTTTATTTGATAGAAGATTTTATTTGATTATTTATTTTATAATTAAATAAAAATATATGATTATAAAATAAATAATCAAATAGACTCTTACAAAGTGACTATCGTTATGGGTCACTTGTTATGGGACAGACAAAAGGATTGCATGACTTGCACTGCAGCTATAGCTTGTAGCGGTAAGTTAAGTTGTTTTTGGTAATTTTTGTTGTAGCAAGAAAGAATATTATTGTCACTACAAGCTGTAGCGGCATGGAATAAATTATTGCTAATCTGAACTTTTTATTATGACGATCAATGGTTAAGAACATGGTTGTTGGAATAGTGTCTGTGGCAACCGGTTGCCACGGATGAGGACCCATATATATATAGGGGGCAGATCAATGACATTAAATTTTTTACACAATTCTTTGACTTTTGGATTTGAACATTCTTAATGGCTAAGATTAAAGCTGATTTTTAATTTATAACTAAATAAAAATAAAAATAAAACTTGGAACTTTTCATTTCATATTTTTTACGTCTAAAACTTCAACTTTGAGCTGTCAAACTGTCACCATAATGGAAGAAGCCCAAGATGTATCAAACTCTCACATATCTCTAGTATGTTACCATAATTTTTATTTATTTTTATATAATTATAAATTAAAAATGAACTTTAATCTTAACTATTAAGAGTGTTAAAATTCAAGAATCAAAGAATTATATAAAAAACTTAGTACCATTGATCCGCCTCATATATATATATATATATATGCATTGTAAGATGATCATCTCAAGCTTGAACACGTGCAAGAAAGGAGTTTTGGTAAAGCTATTGATACATCTCCGTCGTTTTATTTTTTAAGAATAATATTATGTGCATAAAGAGTAAGATTCGTATATTATTTATCAATAAAAATATATAAAACATTTAATTGTAGGGTTTTTTATCTTCTCTTATTTTTTGGGCATAATTTGGCCCTAGTATTAATCATTTTTTCAAATGTTTTTATGTAACATGCACATTTAAATATGATTTTTATGATATGTAAGTAAAATGTGTTTTAATTATTTAATAAATTTTAATCAAATTAATTATCTCTAACTATATTGTTAATATTTAAAAAAAAGCAAGAAAAAAGTAAAGACTCGTAATATTGTATATACATAATTTTGGGAGGCAAATACGAATAAAGTAGTCATGTTTTTAGTTGTCTGACAAATGATGGAATACTTTTAAACTAAACGTATGTTTTCGGTGGTGTTTGATAATTTCTAATGATTTGATTGTAATTGTAATTGTGTGATCACTACGTACCTTCCTTCCGTCCGAATTTAAAATTTAAAATTTAAAAAAATGCCTCGTATACAATTGATCACTATCAACCCTAATTTCAGAATACTACTAATCCAGGATAGGAAATAGGATAGTTAGTATAGATCTTCTAAGTTCTAACACTCAACTGAAACGACCCTTGATCAAGCAAAATTACCCTACAATATAATTAACCTCTTTTTTTACCGTTTCTAGCAATATATATTAACAATTTTAATTTTCATATTTTTATTATTAATTATGTATAATTAACCAAAAAAGTTCAATTACTTCCAATAGACGTTAAGTCATTTACCAAATTTCTAATCCACGTACCACTTTTAATCAATGAACAGCCTTAATTATTAAAGAAAAATTTTGCTACAACTTGCTCCTAATTAATATACATATACGTACGTAAGCGTTAGTTTCGGACCAAGAAAACAAATCAAGGAGATGAAAGTCCATGTGCGGACATTTCTAACAATACTAGTAAAAAAAACTCTTTAAAGGATTTCAAAATGTTTTTATATTGAACCAAAGACCCTTTTTTTTACTCCTACAAAGACTGAAAATATTTTCTAATTCAAAATGAAATTGATTCATTTAATTAAATTTTGATAACAATAAATCTTTTGTAGTACGTTTTAGATAGATCATAAAATTCATTATTATATTGACATAAACTAAATGAATACATGTCAATTTTGATTTTGAAAATATTTATAATTGAATTTTAAAAAGTCAATATTAATAATATTTGGAACGGAGGAGATCAAAGTTTGTTATGAGAAAAATTATACTTACACATATATTTTATTAATTAAATACAATTTAAAGATCAAAACTTTGTTATGAGAAATTTTTTACTTCAGTATGTGCTATTGATAAACTTTAATATACGCAAGTATCTACAAATAAGATCTGGAGATCGAGTCAAAGTCGAATAAGACTTTATTTAGTTGGGGTTGGGGCAGTTGCCCTTAATTAACCATATTTCATGGTAATAACAAGAGATATTAGGCAATAACAAGACCATTTTGTGGAATTGTTCAAGTTACAGATTGTGGAGGATAAAGTTACCGGTGGAATCTTCTGCTGAAGAGGCCATCAATTTAGTAGTATATCCTGCCAAGGTAACAGCATTGCACTGGAAAAAAAATTGAAAACGCTCAAAGAAAATTAAGAAAGTGTTCTACAACACAACTATATATATTATTATTATTTTCAACTTTTCACATGCATATATATATATATATATATATATTATTATTATTATTTTCAACCTAGGATATGATGACAGTAAACCCTCATTCCCTCTCTCTCTCTCTCTTTTAAACTGATGGCACAGAAAAAGTAACTACAAATCTTACTGAGAATTCTATAGTCTATACAAGATATTTAATTTGAAGCAAACTCAGCATTCTGTCTTTATTTAAAATTTTAATTTTTCTAGTACGTTCAAGCTCAATTAACTATCACCATATCCGTATTGGCAAGAATTATAAAACTTGGTCTCATAAGCACCATGTTGAACTACAGCAACCAAACTTACCAGCCAGCGATCCCAGTCAGCTGTAGCAGCTATCTTTTTATCTGGACGAATTGAAGTTCCTGCATGACCAGGTTGGTCCAAACTTTTTTCTTTCTTGACAATGGAAACACCCCAAGTCAAATGACAAAAAATGAATCTGCAGTTACAGTATAAGAGCTTTTATATACTATTGCATGAATCAGTAAAATGTAAAGATATATTAATTGCTATTGCAACAATAAAACTATTGATATATAAATTAAAAGCAGACAACCAAAGAAACTGAAAATAATGCTTCAGTATGATAGAATACCAGAGACCAATGTACATCACTCATAACTAAATAATCATGCCCTATAGCAGTCACCTGAAGCCTTTAGTTTTAAGTACCACCTTAACCTAACAAATGTAATTCTCATTTGTGTTATTCCGAATGCTTTTTTCAAAAAAAAAATCATTTAATTAGTAGCAGCTCAGTTCCATCCCCCTAATATACAAACAACAATGCTACTATCACATAAAAAGGCTCACATACACACACATGCATACTGTGGGCCCCTGCCTGATATGTTGGGCCCACAAATATGCATGTGTGTGTATCAGTGTATGTGAGCATTATATAAGCCTTTTTTATGTCATAGTAGCATTATTTAT
This sequence comes from Panax quinquefolius, assembly GCA_020205615.1. Taxonomy (NCBI): domain Eukaryota; kingdom Viridiplantae; phylum Streptophyta; class Magnoliopsida; order Apiales; family Araliaceae; genus Panax; species Panax quinquefolius. Next base: position 2,747,085 of record CM035171.1, read on the forward strand.
ATACAAATATATTATGGTAAAAATCAAATGATGGTACCAGAAATTATTTGAAACAAAAGAAAAAGAAAAAACAGCACCATAAGATGTTAAAAACAAACAAGAAGGTAGGGACATCTAGTTGACTAGAAATGGGTACAGGATGAAAGACTCGACTCTATAACATTATTTTTTAGGGCACTCAAAATGGGCCATATGGACTTCCTACATCAACAATAGGAATTTTCTACGGTATTCTTAATGAAGAAACTTAGAAGGAAAAAGAATTTAAAACACACAAATTTACCATATAGGTATAGTCCTGCTGCAGCACACCATTGTGACAGGGGATGTCCGGACGGAGATGTTTTATAAGTTATTATAAGTAAATTATATGACTGACTTTAACAACTTTGAGGTAATGGCAACTTTGAATTACCATTACCAGCCTAAAAAAACAGAAAATTTTGGAGTTACCACGTTGAGATCCAAAGTGAATACGACAGTCTTTTCATCAGCAGCCCCAAAGATACCCTCAGTGCACAACCCATTAACACACAGGCTTAGAACTGAAATAGAAGTATTTTGTCACGCTATTGATTTGAAGAAAATTACTGCAACATACTTCACAATTTGCCATCACACACCCGGTTCTGAATGATACTTTACAGAAGTCAAAGAAACCCCTGGATTCGTCAAAATCCCACCAAACCATGGTTCCATCCTCATAATGACCAAATTAAGATAGTAGTACTGGATACGGAAATTTACCGTTAAGTTGAGAATTTATGACATGAAAGAGAGATACGACGAATATTAATTTTTAGCTGTTTGGGGCTTTGGGGTTGCACAAATTGCAAACTCAGAAAGTGGTACTAAAATCACTTTAATTACCAAGCTCTGCACAGTGCACACGTGTAAAGAGTTCTGATTCTTTCTAAGTTTACCTGGTACTTGCTTTGTGTAGCCATGATCTTGACACGTACAGGGATAACGAACGCTGTTATAAATCTATGGTACACTCTAATAATAGTGGGAAATACAAGCTTTTTTCTTTTTTTTATTTATTTATTAAAAAAAAAATTGGGGTGGTGGGGGGGTTCAAAATCTATTAACTACTAACTTGAAGTAATAATAGTATTAACTTACATTTAATAAAGATCATTAAGTTAATGAATATTAATTATTAGAGCATCAAATAACTTTCAAGAAGATGAAATTTGCTTTGGGAATTTCCTCAAAAAACTGAATCATAATCGTTGGGAAGACATTAATAGAGGCACAGCTACTGAAATCTTGAGCTGGATCAAGTCCATACCTGAGGGCTGAGCATGTCAAAACATATTACATAAGTGGTTCCTTTTTAAATACAATGAAGATTTTATGCTACCTCTAAATTCTGGACTAAACATGTATAACGGACAAACCTATATATAGAAAGGAAAAAAAAACAATGACCCCAACAAGATGATCTAGCAACAATTTGGCTGTCGCGAAAAAAGAGAACATATATTTGACACCCATTACAAAGTTTAACGCATATATAGCTGAATATCATCAAATAAGCATATATCCAATATTATTTCTAATGTTGCAAATATAAACTCCAGCCTACATTCAATAAGAGCCCGTTTATTTGTCCCCTAAAATTGATATGATACACAAACTATCCGACTCGGGAGTGAATCTCCATATCATTTCCCCTCAAAAGCCTGATTAAACAAACATAGATATCTGATTCATATACCACCACACCGAACTCGTTTGCAAACTTTCTCCAAACACATTAAATGGTATCGAACTCGTATTATGTTCCTCTCCACGTGGAAAAACGCATTATTTTGTCCAATCTCTTTTAAACATGACAAGATATGGTAGAAATCAACAGGAAATGGTTACGCAAAAAGGATAATGTGCTCGTAAGCAATACAAATGCAAAACACACAAAGATACGGAATTCTATTGGCTCTCTTGTTATTGCTTGTACTGTTCAAAGTTTAGCAGGTCTAGTTAAATACATAACTGATCCCCACAGAAAAATGGCCTTTATACCAAACCCTTATGTTAGGCTACTGTGCCCGAGAATTCAGTTTATTCTTTCTTTAGAAAACCTAGTTTCATCTTAAAATGCAATACATGCAGCAGCTTAAAATTTTAAGTTTATGACCAACTCCAAATTCCAACAGAATAACAAAACCACTTCTAATTTATTCTTCTTTTTTATTAAAAGTTATTTTTATCAAGTTCTCCCGCCTGAAAGGTCACACAATGGGATTTTCCATGCTATTTAGTAAAATCAAGTCTTCAAGATCACAGTTTATCTGTTGATTTTTTCCTTGGGAATTCGGTAACATTACTCATTGTAGTGATTAAATGAAAGGGGAAATTTTAATCCGAACCCTAATTCCAGCTAAAGGCTTTAGACACTAAATTTACTAGGTTTTCACTGCTGCTATCTTGCTGCCGCATTAATATAATTTCTACCGATTGCGAAACAAATCTCCAAAGAATCTTTAAAACGAGATTTTCGCATCAAACGATAAAGTAGAGCGTAAAGCGTACTGTAGATTCGGTACATTTACCTTGAAGATGTGAGCTTTACTGTTAACTTGAGAAAGTTCGCACCAAGTTGAAGATGTTGATTAGAGCTTTCTGTTTACTTGCCATAAACTCCATGAGAGACGGACAAAAGAAAATAGATGGACATAAAACTTTCCAATTTCTTGTTATTAACGAACGGAAAAAAGAAACAGACGAACTTGAGATTATTTTTATAATTTGTATTACGGCATTTACATTATAAACCTATAATAAAATTAATATAAATATAATTTAATAATTTAAATGTAAATTTTTTAATTTTGTAAAAAAAAATTATAAACTCAGTAACAATGTGAAATAAAACATATAATTTTTCTGTTCCTCTCTTTTTAGTTATAAATTAAGTTTTCAATATTTTATTTTTGGTCTCAATCTCATAAACAAAGTGTTAATGAACAAGTGTTCAATTATTAATGATCATAAAACTATAATAACTTTCCGAACTTTTAACTTTTAAGATCTAACATAAACCATACTAATAAGGCAAGAACATCAAATTAGGGTTTAAAATTGACGAGTTATAGTTGTATTGACTACTTTGTTGTAAAAGCTTTATTTGATTGTTTTATACATCTAGATCAAAGGTGGTTTTATGTTTTTGTTCTAAGCACAATTATCTCGTCTTAGGATAGGATATCTAGAGACCTTAAATCACGAGAACTTTTTTTTTTTTAGTTGACTACTTATATTGGGCTGATTAATCCCACTATTCTATTCTAATAGGGTCGTGCCCCATCTGATGTCCTCCCCAACTGACAACTTATGGGTCTTCTCATCTCTCTTAAACTTCTCCCAATTTTCGAGGTGAACTGTATAAGGCAAAAACTCGTCCCACATACGGTTCAGAGGCCGATCCCCACCCTAGCAATAAGGGTGCGGCTTATGCCAACTAACACAAAGAAGATACAGTTCACTCAACGATTGTCTTTGGGTCTCGATTCTCCCCATATTGGGGGATTGTCTTTAACTTGCCCAACATGCTCTTTAGTTGACTTCTTTCTATTTTCTCAATTGTATCTCCACGAGAAGAAAGCCAAGGAGAAGACGACTACTTATCTCCTGAACCAAGTCCGTGTTGAAATAGCAATACTAATAATCTACGAAATCAAGGAGAATATAAAGTAATGACTCTTGTGCAACGTCGAAAGGGTCCTGATGTAGTGAGATCATTTGGATTGTTACAACCTCTAGCATATATGTTTTAAAATTGATTATAAAAGAGCCTATTTTACATAGTAGTGTTAATTTATTCCTTTTTTAGAATGGCTCCAGTTACTACATTTATGTTAAGTTCTGTTGCTCGGGTCATTGTACCTTTTGATTATAGTATGGTATTGTCAGATTCGAAAATAAACCGTTAACGAGTCGCTTCTACATTTATAGAATAAACAAATTGTTACGCTTAAATAAAGAGGAGCAGAGTAAGTTGCCCAATCCATAAATTTCCTCATTTGTTTAAATTACGCTCAACCAATTCATAAAATATACTTCACCCTATCTGAAAATAAAATATTAAAATCTTAATAAAAAAAAGGATGAAGATAACATTCAAACTAGGGTTACAATTTATGAGTTGAGAGATATTAACCTTATTGGTGGGATATTATTTTTTGATCAAAGAATTATATACTATTTTAACATTATTTTAATATAAGAATTAAGAACAATCAAACATAGAATTATCGTGTTTAATTAAAGACATAAAAGTTGAATACATTATTTGCCAAAAAAGAAGAAGAAGAAGTTATATACATTATACAATGTGCACATGAATAATTTGTAGAAGTGCATAGTGAACAAACAAACATTGTTAAAGGAATTGATATTTTCAGGTCATCCTCTTTTCTTTTATATGATTATACCTTTATGTGAAAAAAATTATAACGTGAAAATTATGTTTACATTGATGAATTATCATAAGAGTATGTGAAAATTAAAATTAAATATAAATATATTTAAATTTTATTTATTTATATTTTATTATTAGGATCAAAATACAAATAAGTAAAATTCAAATACACTATGTCCAATTTTTATATTTAATAAATAAAATTTAAATATACTCATGTCCAATTTTTATGCTAAGAGTTTTTGTGATTATAATTGTATTTCCCTCCCTCGGTGTCGATAAAATACGCAAGCCACAATACTTCGTCACCGACTAATCTATTATCTATCTATACAAAACACAATACATACATATGGTAATTACTAGTTAGTACTTCTAAGTTCTATCTATTGATTGTATACGGAGAATTTTATTATCATACGCTGTTCACTTTTGTGTATCTACTAGGCGGAGTATTGTAGGCCGAGGCCAAGCTTCTTCAGTCACAGAACCCGACGCTAACATTTGCACCTCACTGTCTATGAAAGATTCCGTTGAAGCTTCAAACACCACACAGGTATAATTTCCATAACACCTCTCTTACCAAACTATTAATAGGTCTTTATAAATTGGTATAATTTTTTTCCTTCTCAATTTTCTCATTGAATAGATGAACATTTGTAGGTTGCTGCAGGAGTGACGAGCATTGACAGAATTTGCATGTGCTCACTGATTGAAGGTGGATACAATTCTATTGTATTCGTATACTAGGGTTTGGATTGATGCTGGGTTAGGTTTTTGAGGTGTTGTTTTCATTTTATTGAAACAAGAGCTTTGTTTGTATATGAGACATGATTGTGGTTTTTTCAACAAAGAAGAGATGGAATTTGATGGGTCTGATTTAGGATTGTTGCATGGATGTGAGAAGAAACCTGGGTTAGGGTTAGATGTTGGATGTTTTGGTAAGATACCTAGGGCTGAAAAGATGGATGGTGGGGAGAAAAAACCCACTTCAAAGAGAAGAGTTACGGAAATTGAGTTCAGGCTTGATGTGGAGGACAATGAGCCAATTGGGTCTATGTTTAAGCTGAAAAGCAAAAGAAACCCTAATAAGGTTAAGCTGGGGTTGAATGGTGGTGGGATTAAGGGCAGACATGTTGAATTCGAAGAGGAGAAATTGCTGGTCAAAGATGAGGATTTAGGGGGTATGAATGTTACATTGGCTAATTTTAAGAAGAGGTTAAAGGGTCCTAAGAAGGACACTGGATCTGGCCTAACAGCAGGAAGGGATTCAGATGCAAATGTGGCTGAGCTATTCAGTCAGTCTTCAACTGGGCTTGTGACGGACGAGGGTTTGGCTGCAGAATCGATCTTGAAGGTTGCAGATAAAGGTCATATGACTGATGATCAAAGATCTGACGGGACCGGTAATGAAGGGTTTGGAAATTTAGCTAAAGCTAAAAGCAAGACGTCCAAGAGTGCTTCATTGCAGAAAACTCGGCACGACATTGAGTTTGATGATGTGTCGAACAGGCAAAGATCTGGGGATCAGTCTGGACGTGGATTGAATGAAAATTTAGAAGATTCTTTGTCCGCCTTTATATTTAGGACACAATCTGGTTCAATTAGGAAATCTTGTGGTTCCTTGTGGTCGAAAAAGGCAAAAAAACCTCAGGATCCTAATGATGGTTTGAACCCAAGCTCTGATGGGATTCAAGAAAAAACCAAGATAAATTTTATTGGTTTAGACCGATATGTTGATGTTAATCCTAAGGAGTTTCTTTGTGTAAAAGCAAAAGACAAGTATTCTGTTCCTAATCAAGAGCCTACATTGGGAGTAAAAACTTTTGCTGATGATTTAAATAATTCTTTAGGTAGGAAAGCATGTGATTTGGGGCATGTTGAAATGCCCAACTCGATATCTGCTCTAGAACAGATGCAGACTGTCAATCAGTCGGATGTGCCAACAGGAGGGTTCAATGATAGTCTGGATCAACAGTATAAGGGTGTTGTAAGAAGCCCAACTTCAAGCACAGACCAAAAAGTTTGCTCAACAGTTGACAAAGGTAAGGTGCCTTGTCCTGGTAATAATTTGTGGAACAGGTCATGTGATGAGGCCACTAAACTGATTTCTGGAGAACTTTTAGAGCCATCAGCATCTCGATCTCTCAATTCATTGACATGCAATGAGAAGATGATTGTGACCTCTATACCTGTAGATGAGATTGGTTTTATGCAGTGTCTGAAAGGGTCCCAGTCATCATCCGCTGTTGTTTCATCAAATATTTTCAACAATTGCACAAGTCCCAACCGAAATCCGGGTATAGCCGTTGAAGTGCCAGACTTTGCTTCAGTTTCTTCACAAAAGGAGGAAGCCTCAGCATCCGATAGTAGGTTATCTCCAGTGTCGCCAAGCGGATTCCATAAACAGGAAGCAAATCACTCCGAGAATTACCAACTAATTGGTGATGAACCTGGTGGCCTTCTTCAACAGGTGCCTGTAAATAAACCTGGCACCTCAATTCTGAGGTGCAGTTCCAGTTCCTATCAAAAGCAAACCTCTAAAGATGTGTCCAAGGGTGTGCCTATTCTAAGTCATGATTTTTCTGGTGATGATGTGGCTAATGGATCCTCTTCTCCATCCACTACACCAGATTATAATAAAAGTTATGCAGATGATATAGGATCTGTGCCTTATCCTAAAATTATAGGCAATAATCTTTCAACTTGCCAGCCTCCTGAGCGTAAAGCTAGAAAGCGTAGGCAATGTGACATGGCTTATGAATGGGATGCTGATTGGGATATTTTGCTACATGATCAAAATTTTCTTGTCAGTAATCAGGCTGGAGATGATAACCTGCTTAAACGAGGAGAAAAGCCAACTTCTTCCTTAACCATGCTTTTAAAGGCTGAAAATAAAGGTGCTGCAGCAGTATCTGCTGGGCTGAGAGCTCGTGCAGCTGGTCCCATTGAGAAGATTAAGTTTAAGGAGGCATTGAAGCGCAAAGGTGGCCTTCAAGAGTATCTAGAATGCAGGTTTGTTACTAGTTTTTAATTCTGGTAGTGCATATTGTATACATATATTCTGTTACAAGACAGGCTTCCAGGTGTCTTATTCATGTGGTAACTCATATCTTGTATTTTCACCAACTCAAGGTTGTTTGTTTTTCAAAATCTACAAACTATATTGAAATCTTCCTTGCACCCCACTGTGTTGCGAAAAGAATCTCTTTCAAGTTCTTAAGCTGTACTTAGAATTTACATTCACTTTATATGAAGTAGGAATGACATTAATTCTTTTTGCATCATTGCATGTCATAGTAGCTGCACCTATTAATTTTCCCATGAATATGTGGAGGTAAGAAAAAACTTTTACGTGTCACTTGCTCTCATCTTAACTTTTAATCTTTCATTTGTAGTAGGCACCAGCCTTTTTTCTCTTGGTGCCATTTATAAAAAATTCTGACAAAGTTGCCTTTAAGTTTCATTTTTATTTTATTTGAAATTCTGATGAAAGCTTCTTGGGTAGTATGATTACAACACAACACAACATAACATTTGTTATATGGGATTCTTCATATACGTTAGATGATGTTTTTACCCATAAGAATTTTGCAAGTCCTTTTATTTTTAACATAGTTGATGCATTTTTTAAATTCTGACTTTATTTGCAATATTTGCTTTAGTTAATTCTGCTTGGTCAGGATTGTTAATGTTTCATGTGGTGCAGGAATCATATCTTGGGTCTTTGGAATAAAGATGTTAGTCGCATTTTGCCACTCTCAGACTGTGGAGTCTCTGATACTCCTATGGTTGATGAATCACCATGTGCTTCTTTCGTTAGGGATATTTATGCGTTTCTTGATCGCTTTGTAAGTCTTTAAGAATAACTCTAGTTTACTTTTGATTCTTCTTTCTTTTCTGCTTATGAAAATTTATTTATTACTATTGCCATCCACCCATGACACAAGTACAATAAAATTGTCTGCCAATAATGGCTTTAAGTACACAAGGCAAAGTTATAATGTGGCAAAATGACTATAGTAACCCATACTAGTGTCATAATCGTATGGGGTCACTAGTATTGTATTAAAGCCAAATTCCAAGGTAATGTTGGAAGTAAGGATGGAAATATAATTTCTTCTTTCTTTCTTATACTGTCTAATTTTTAGATTTTTATATTGGTATTTTCTAATGGGCAGGGATATCTCTGCTTGCAATGTTTCTGATAATAACACCTTATTGACAGGGTTACATAAATATTGGAGTTGCTTCTGAGAAGGAAATTACAGTAACTGGTTCAAAGCATAATCTACAACTTTTAAAGGAGAAGAGTTTAGGGGAAATATTTGCCCCCCCTCTTGCTGATTTAGATGATGGAGTTTCCTGTATCCTTGGTACTTTTAAGACTTTTGATACTTTGATGGAAGAAAAGAATATTGGTAAACGAGATGACGAAAATAGGTCGGCAATAGACAAAAGAGACGGGACGTTTCTTGATCAGCAGGCTTTGAAGTTATCAACTCCAATAGAACCTGAAGAATGTGATGATTACCAGGGAAATGGTCACATTGAGGCTAGAAAATCCAAAAGAATTGGCAATATGGATCTATCTAGTTCAATTCCTCTTAGTGAAGTAGAGGATGGTGGAACAGCCCCTGTTATACCTCCAGACCTCACTAAATTTTTTTGTGGTGTCCTATCTGTTGCAGTTGATCACAAAGGGGTAAATCACCATATGCAGAGTGATTCAGAAGTTATAAAGAGAATCATTGTAATAGGAGCTGGTCCTGCTGGCTTAGCTGCAGCTCGCCACTTGCAGAGGCAGGGTTTTCATGTTACTGTTCTAGAGGCTAGGAGTAGAATAGGGGGTCGTGTTTTTACGGATCGGACATCTCTTTCAGTTCCAGTGGATCTTGGGGCTAGCATTATTACAGGTGTTGAAGCAGACGTGGCTACTGAAAGAAGACCAGATCCTTCTTCATTAGTTTGCACTCAGTTGGGCCTTGAATTGACAGTACTTAATAGTGACTGCCCTCTTTATGATATTGTTACAGGTCGCAAAGTTCCAGTAGATTTAGATGAAGCTTTGGAAGCAGAATACAATAGCCTGCTTGATGAAATGGTACTGTTGGTTGCTCAGAAGGGGGAGGATGCAATGAAAATGTCTCTTGAAGATGGTTTAAAATTTGCTCTTCAGAGGCGTCGCATAGTTCAATCTAGAAAAAATTATTTAGAAAGTGATCTGCATACATCAGCAGATAATGTTGATGACAATGTTTCTGGGAGAAACACTTCTAAAGCGGAGATATTGAGTCCTCTTGAGAGGAGGGTCATGGATTGGCATTTTGCTCACTTGGAGTATGGTTGTGCTGCTTTGCTCAAGGAAGTGTCACTTCCTTATTGGAATCAGGACGATGTATATGGTGGATTTGGAGGAGCTCATTGTATGATTAAAGGGGGTTACAGCACTGTAGTTGAGGCGCTGGGAGAAGGACTTTGCATATACTTGAACCATGTGGTCACGAATGTTACGTATCACACAAAAGATCTTGTAACTAATGTTGACCAGCATGACAAAGTAAAAGTTTCCACATCAAATGGCAGCAATTTTTTAGGGGATGCGGTTTTGATCACAGTGCCCCTTGGGTGTCTAAAAATGGATTCCATAAAGTTTGCACCGGCATTGCCTCAATGGAAAAATTTGTCCATCCAGCGGCTTGGTTTCGGTGTGCTTAATAAAGTAGTTTTGGAATTCCCAGATGTATTTTGGGATGATTCCGTTGATTACTTTGGTGCAACTGCCGAAGAAACAAACAAAAGGGGCCACTGTTTTATGTTCTGGAATGTCAGGAAAACAGTTGGGGCGCCTGTTCTTATAGCATTAGTCGTTGGCAAGGCAGCATTAGATGGGGAAAATATGAGCTCATCTGATCATGTAAACCATGCCTTGGGGGTTCTCAGAAAACTTTTTGGGGTGGCTCTGGTACCTGATCCAGTTGCGTCTGTGGTGACTGATTGGGGAAGGGATCCATACAGCTATGGTGCTTACTCTTATGTTGCCATGGGAGCATCTGGAGAAGACTATGACATATTGGGTAGGCCTGTTGAGAAATGTTTGTTTTTTGCTGGTGAAGCTACGTGCAAGGAGTATCCAGACACGGTCGGTGGTGCAATGCTTAGTGGCTTTCGAGAGGCTGTGCGCATAATGAATATATTGAGTACAGGAAGTGATTGTACAGCAGAAGTGAATGCCATGGAGGCTGAACTGAGACATACGGACAGTGAAAGAACTGAAGTTAGAGACATCATCAAGAGGCTTGATGCTGTAGAGCTGTCAAATGCACTGTACAAGAATTCTTTGGACGGGGCTCGTATTTTGAGGAGGGAAGCTTTGGTACAAGATATGTTCTCTAAAGCAAAAACTACAGCTGGTAGATTGTATCTGGTTAAAGAGTTGTTGAGTCTTCCTGTTGTAGTTCTGAAATCCTTTGCTGGGACTAAAGAAGGGCTCAGCACTCTTAACTCATGGATACTGGTATTTGTTTCCCGAGATATATTATTCCTCCTTTGATCTAAAGAAAATAAGAAATATGCCCTTGGGCAGCTGACGTTTTCTCATGTTCTTTTAATCATTCATAACAGGATTCAATGGGGAAGTATGGGACTCAACTCTTGCGGCATTGTGTTCGTCTCCTTGTACTTGTTTCAACTGATCTACTGGCAGTTCGTTTGTCAGGTATCATCTCCTGTTTTTGGTTTATTTGTTGATTGTAGTTATTATGTAGGGGGATGGAATTATATGAATATAGCTCTTTAAATACAGAGCTGGATTTGATTATTTCTTCTTATATTATGGCCATTGTAGAGTGTTTTTGTAAAAGAATTTCCATGTTTAATAAGTCGGACACCAATAAGATGATGTGTCTATTGGCCTGAACCCTGTTGTTGAGGGGGCATATAGTGGCAGTCAACATATTGTAGGTCCCAGTTTTCTTCATTCAGTTTTATTTAATAATAATTTTGTGTCTAGAAAGCCTGTGGCTGCTGTTATTGAAATAGTATTAGCTAGAGGATTTCATCGTGATGGGGCTGAAGTAATTTGTTGTATGTTTTCATGAGATCGAGCCTTCATGAAACTAGGTCAGAATGCATACCCAATATGTATTTAGCCACCCTTCTGATAATGCTTTTATTTACAAAATTACCCTCAACTCGTGCGTTCTTACTAAGATCCTTACTTTATTACATATGAAATACAAAATAAGATTCTTACATTATTTCATCGTTGTAGGTATAGGAAAAACTGTTAAAGAAAAAGTATGTGTACATACTAGCCGTGATATACGTGCCGTAGCGAGTCAACTGGTTAATGTATGGATTGAAGTTTTTCGCAAAGAGAAGGCTTCTATTGGTGGATTGAAGTTTCCGAGGCAACCGAGTGCTGTGAATTCTTCAAAAAGCAAGTATAATTTAGCTTCAGGAAAACCACCCCTACGCACACACCATGGAGCTCCAGACAATAGAGGAACTGGAACCCATTTACCTTCAAACAGTAAAAAGTGGAACTTCAAATTGGAAACCAAGACTGACGCCAAATCGGAGATGAAATCTTCAAGGTCTCAAGGTTCACTAGAAATACAGGATTCTAAGGTGGAGGTGGATAAAGAGCATGCCCTGTCTGAAGAACAGGCTGCCTTAGTTGCTGAAGAAGTAGCTCGTGCAGCTGTCGAGGTTTGTTTCTCTTGTCACTGAAGCATTTTATTTCTATTTTCTTGGTGCTGTAGTAAGATTGATACTTTGCAACCTTGTAAAAGTTTTAATTGATGCTCACCTAAGCTTGAGGCAGTCTGTAGAAGTTCTGATTTTTAATAGTTTAGGAACCTCTTTCCCTAGATGTACCCCTATGAGCTGAGGAATGATCCAATGCACGCTGCTGCCGTGTGCTTTTCCCCCTGCTCATGAGGTGTATGCTTCATGTGTTTAAATTAATCTCTTCTATTAGATTTTCAAACATCAAATGGTGGATTTTTTATTTTTTTTCCTTACTAGCTCTATACATGATAATGTACCTATAAAAAGCAAATAGATTTACAGATTGTCATGATATTTTGTATCATCTTCATAGAGATGCAAACAGACACAGAGACTCAACACAAGCACTCACTGATATAATGGTTTATTTAAAATTTAGCTCAGATATTGAATTATATTTTTATGTGTTTTTAACATAAAACGAAGATTTGGAAAGCGCATACTTGATTTCGGTCCTTGAGGTTCGTTCTCTCCTTGTTTTTTCATTTTTTTTTATAATTTTGGCTCTGTATATTAATAACGAGGTGTTTGCTCAACTTTATTTATATCAATGCCAAGTTCATTGGTCTTGACATTGACATTTAAAAATATTTGAAGAATTCTTTAATTCTTACTGTTTTTTATGATTAGATTGAGAGTTTCGGGAGTTCTGGATGCCTCTGATTACGGTCAAGTTTGAGCAGGATAACATTGGTTCGGATATATACTTTGATTATTGGTAGCACCTTATTTACTTATTTGTCTTAGGTGTCCTATGTACTGCATACTATTCTACACCAACGGTGTGCTTGATGGGAAGGGGTTGAGTGAGGGCTGAGATTGCTTCTTTATGTTTATTTACTTGCTCTTTCTCATTTTTTTTTTTTTTGGGGGGGTGTTCACTGTCTACTACCATCAAACACAAACTTCACTTTTGCACCTGAGTGTGTTTGATGGGTTGGGTGGAAATTAGGTTAACCGCCATCTTCATGTTCCATTATGTACTCTTTTACCTTATATTGTAGACGTTTATTACTTTTGACTTTTTTACTTTCAGGCATATGTGTCGTCGGATCCCAGGTGCAACACTTCTCTGCAGCTCCCAAAGATACCATCGTTTCACAAATTTGCTAGACGTGAGCTAGGAAGACAAGATTGTATATCGGAAATAGATTCTAGGAATTGTAAGGTGAGGGATTGGACTGTTGATTTCTCCGCTGCTTATGTCCACCTTGACAGTTCAAAAATGTCAGTCGATAATCTTTCACAGCGTAGCCACTCAAATGAGATTGCATGCCAGTTAAACTTCAGAGAGCACTCTGGCGAAAGTGCGGCTGTGGACAGCAGTATATTTACAAAAGCATGGGTTGACAGTGCTGGTAGTGAAGGGATAAAGGATTGCAGTGCCATTGAGAGATGGCAGTCTCAAGCTGCTGCTGCTGATTCTGATTTCTTCAATCAGACTTTGCGCATAATGGATGAGGAGTCAAACAGGAATTTAAAACCACCTATGTGGAAGCATGGTGGCTTGCCAAATGAGAGCTCTGTTTCACAAGTGACAATAAACAGGGAGTTGGTTGAGAATCAACCTAGAGGAGCAGAGAAAATTAAACAGGCCATTGTGGATTATGTTGCGTCTCTGCTCATGCCTCTTTACAAAGCAAGAAAAATTGACAAGGATGGTTACAAGTCGATAATGAAGAAAACTGCAGCCAAGGTCAATTACTTCTGCCATTTATTTATTTTTTTCCTTTTTTTATGGTGCTAATATATCATATATTAGTGATCTGTAGCTGTCTTGTTTCACGGCACTCTTGGTCAGGTAGATGAGATACATTCGTATGTGAATAACTTTTGAAGCAACATCACAACTTTCAAAAACTGTACTGTGTTATGAATTGCTTTGGTTTAGTTTACTCTCATGAACTTTCTGGTCTTGTCTCTTTTCCCCATTGCAAATTTCAGGTCATGGAGCAGACAACGGATGCTGAGAAATTAATGGCCGTTTTTGAGTTTCTCGATTTTAAGCGCAAAAACAAGGTATGCTGCATTTGTTTTTCACAAACACATTAGCCATCTGTATCTATATGTTTAGGTAAAATCTTTTTTTAGAAGTAGGCTTGATAGACTCCACAACACGCTTGCGTGATCGGATCGTTTCTAGCAAAGTTATAGGATGAATTGCTCACTACACCTTAACCTCTCGCCTATATGTAGACGGTAATCTCGGTACAATTGCTCGTGTTAGGAATTTTGCGTTGAATGGACACCAACGACACCTCAACCCCTCACTTATATTGAAGCGGTAATCTTGTTACAATCGACGATTGATGCGGTAAAAGACGCCACACACAACTATATGTATTGTTGTATGATAAGTCAAACTTGAATATAAAAAAAACTAAGAAAATAACTTAGGAATTTTTCAAAGAACTAAAATTAGAGAATAATCTCACAAGAATATGATAAAAATCTGAATTGTATTGAATGTTGTATGAATTACATTCATAAAGCTTATTTATACTAAATATGAAACCCTAGAATCCTATAAGAAATAACAAGTAATTCAGAATCAAACTCTAATCTAAAAGTAACCTAATTACAATAGGAATATGAAAATATACTGAAAATATCTAATTTATTAAGTAAGTACGCGTCCCAAGATAACAGAAAATGAGTAATTGAATTTCTCCTGCGGCGCAGCCGTGCTGGAATTGTATTGTCTTCATTCTTATCATTGTCTTCATTCTTATCAAGTCGTCCCTGGAAACGCTTAGTCGTTTGGGAAGACTTGGTGGAAAAAATAAAGTCATCGGACGACTTAGCCATGAAAAGCCATAAAGTCTAGGGCTTAGCCATGAAAGGCGACGACATGGACGACTAAATTGAAAATCGGGCAACTTGAATTTACGGGTCAGGTACCCGAACTCTATTGGGTTAAAAAAAAAGTCGGGCATCTATAACCTAATCGATCGATCGCAACCAACTCGCAAGCCAACAGAGAGGAATGAGGGAGAGCAACAAAGAGGGAACTTACCGCGTCGACTCCAACAACTTCCGACTTCAGCACCTCAGGTATGTTCTTCTTCTCTATTTCTCTTCTTCTTCTCTTTACTTTTGTTTTCCTTTCTTTTTGAGTATTCTTTTTGAGAGAAACAAAGTGGAAGGGTTGTTCTTCTCTATTTCCTCCCGTACCTCTGCTATGTTTTTTTTTGGTATTTTGGCTTCTTGGTTTCTATTTTCTTATTATTGACTTATTTTAATTTTTTTATATGATATATGCTTGTTTAGACCATGATACACGTGCCAATCTTATGACTTTGTTTACACCTGTCCTACTAGCATGCATGAAATTGCTTATTTTAATATATTTTTTGGTATGGTCATGTCTTGTCATTTAACAATTATAGCTGCATTTGCTGTCATTGTTATTAACTATACAAACCAATGATATTGTTAATGCAGTGCTCTGTTCGTGGATTAATAATTAAGATTAAAGTGAATCAAAAAATAAGATTAATAATTATAAGATTAAAGTGGATCAAGAGATTAAGGCAAAAAAAAATGCTATGCAGAAGCAGTTATAATTCAAGAGATTAATAATTATAAGATTAAAGTTTTTACAAATGTATCACCATTTATATAATTTGAAGTTGGTACAAGTTCAAAAAATTACAATTATAGTAAAATTATCATTTTGACTTGATCTTGTCCTCTTCTTTTTGTGATTTGATATGCTATAACTTGCATTTTGAATATGAAAAATCATTAGAAATATAAATATATAAATATTCATATAAATGTTAAACATATATAATTTTATACGTATAAAATTTACATTGTTAACGACTTGTGGACGACTAGTCGGGCGCCTTGTCGACTAAGCGCGTAAGCTGTCGCTTTGCCTTGGCGCCTTGATAACTATGACTGTCTTTGGTGGCGGCTTTCCGACCGGGAGAGAGCCCTGTTTCATCGAGAGGGCTTGGCAGCTTGCATTTGAACTAGATCAGGCCGCGGCTGCGTCTGACCCAAAAAACTGACTTTTTGCTTCTTTTGTTTCGTGGTTCGGCACGTTCACTTGCAATATAGCCTTCACAGGCTTGGAATCCATCTCATTAATCTCTGAACTCGATTCACCCTCGTTTCAAACTTCGCGAATCATTCCGATAAGGCCCTTCTTGAAGCGTTTAGCCTGAGCTCTCCTCACTGGTTCAACCGGAACTCGCACCTGATCCGCTCCATGGTTGCCAACCATTCATTCGGATGTCCTCATCAAGGCTTCTCCCTTTACTTTGGAAAATATTTAAGGTTTAAATTTCTTAGTAGTTTAATGACTTCTTTTTCTTTATATATATATATATATATATTAATCAAGGATAAATTACACTTGTACCCCTAACATGTCGCTATGGTGACACTTGCTTCCCTGTGAATGCCAAGGATCTCCTCATTCAGATTTTATTGATTGACAAAATCAATAGAACAAATCAAATGTCCAACAAGTGACTTTTATTTCTATCGTGGAAAAAATCCAATAAGTCAAATTATTATTTTTGTCCAATGTCCAACAAGTGGGTTTTATTTCTATCGTCCGATTTCAAGTGTAATAGTGATGTTTGGAAGGCCTTGAGGGAAATTCCGCCGGTAAAAATCGATATCCGGTAAAAGTTGACGTTCCGTGGTTGTATGTAACATAACGTCCGGTGGTTAGGTTAACTTGGTTCTTAATTTTGGCGCCATGGATTAATTAAGGATGATTGCATATGGATATTGGATGTTACTCCAAAAAATCCAATAATTCAAATAATTATTTTTGTTCCAATGTGTTTGTATTTTATTCATTAACGTATTGTGGACAAAATATGTTCCTTTTGAGGTAAAAATAAATCCATTTTGAGTTACTTTTTTAATCATTTTCACTGTAAATATTAAGCTTTACTTGTCATATTCTTTGCTGGATGAAGTAATTATGATAAATCATAATACAAGATATAACAGTCAACATTTAATGCTACAAATTGAAAAAGGCAAATATTGAGGTGATGTAAGTGCGTAATTCATATTAATGTGCTAGATTTGATAGATAAATGATGCCTCATAAACCCAGGTTCTAGAATACAAAACAAATGTGTCTATGAATAATGTTGCTCAAATTTTTCTCAAACTCTTATTTTTAATAATATATGTAATATATTTGAATACATAAAAGACAAATTTGTCAAAAAAAATACTCACAGATATCCTGGTGATCTATGACTGCCTTGGTTCATGGACGTTCCGTTAAAAGGGCGGATTTTGTAATTGATTTCCCTGAAGATGTATTTATTGGCATTGTATAAATTATAGCCAGATGGTAGATGTAAATGCTTAGCTTTCCCATTATTATCTAGAGATGTCACATGTTGCTCACAACTGATGGGTTGAGTCTGGTGGGTTGATCATCAAAGCTTGACATTGGATCTGATCTAGTGATTTTCTTTGTTCATATTTAAAGGTATTCCCTAACAAAAGCTTATAATTGTTTTGTTTTATGTTTGAAGCTTCCTGTTGTTTCTAGTGAAGCATGCTTGTGTAATAACTTTCATGCCTTGGTCTCATACCATATTAAATCTTGATAATTGGTTTATTTTCCAAGGAGCAAGTTTTTCTAAGCTAGGTTGATGGAGCTATCTGTAACGAAAGCTTATAATATTGTGTTATATACTTGAAGCTTCCTGAGTTCCTGTTGTTTTTAGTGAAATATGTTCCTGTAATCCTGGTTCGGCATTGATCTCCTACCATTTTAATCCTTTCTGAATATATTGGGTTTATTTTCTGAGGAGCAAGTTTTTATAGGCTAGCTTGATGGAGATATCCCTATTTGTTGATCTAAAAATATTAACCATATAGGATTCTGATTTAGCGATGACATTTTAAGCGAGTGGTCACAAATGATTTAATGGGCATGTGCAGGGAGGTTGTGAAGCCAATGAGGACAGTGGAGGGTGTTGATGCTTATACATTCAGAGAATCTATGAGTTTTGTGAAATTTTCTTTGTTTGGTGCAGGTTGCTATCTTTGGGGTCTGCATGCTTTTTGTAGACCCTTTATGGACTTAGATACCGCCTTTGATGCTGTTTTTGATTTTTTTTATTTTTCCTTTTTTTAAGAAAAGAAATTATGTTAAATTTTCATATATTTACTCTAAAATTATATTTTTAGTGCAAATAATATATTAGGAGGGTCAATATGGTGATATTACTACTATTATTATGGGTAGAGCTGTAGAGTTAAGAATCTGATAATTTTGGACTTTGATAAGGGTATGATGGAAATTTCTTAGTAGTTGGATATGACCTCAGTGCAATCTATTACTTAAACTGAAAGAGTAACCTACAACTAAACAGTTGTACGTCACAACTATTACCTTTAGCAGTGACTAGTGTGCAGAGGCACAGTGGTCTGAGGCAATTTTTTTTGTTGTTGTTGTGATATATCCAATTTTTTTCTTTTTTCAGACATATTGTTCAACTCGTAAAGAAGCTCTCAAGTATCATGTCTACAATGTTTGATTATATCGTCATCAACTTGGATTTACGTGCCGTATAGTGTTAGAGTAAATATAGATTTTTTGATTTTCCTAATGATCATTATATCTTTTAAATTTAAATTTCTGGGATTTTGTGTATGTGAGTTTATTACATGTTTCTTTTTGGATTTTCTGATATGCAGATTCGAGCCTTTGTGGACAAGTTGATTGAGAGACACATGACAGATAAACCAGGTGTGAAATCTTGATGTTACTAATGATAGACTGGTTGTCAATCTTGAGCTCTTCCATTCCAGATGTAGAGAAGTCTGCCCGTCATGGTTCTTAATCTCTCATGATATACTGGTGGTGCAGACACCAGACGATGGCGCCAAAGTAACTCTCTGCAGTCACCGACTCGAATGCTCTACAGGGATTGAAGAGAGACGGCTCTTGTAAGAATCTCCCAATATGATAGTGATTGGTGGGCCAGTTACAATTTCTCCCAACATTTGGTGGTTTTGTGCGATTTCAAATGCATTTTGTTTTGGATTATGATTAAAATACCATTTGTGATTTCGAATGCATTTTGTTTTGAATTAGGATTAAAGTGCCATTTTCTGGATGGCAAAAGCCTGCTTCATATTGAAAGTTGGGAACTTTGCAATGTTATAGACATGCTCATTATGATGATAGGCATATGTTCCAGTTAAAGAAATCAATTATCTTTAGGATCGGTGCATTGATTTATATAAGATTGTATTTTTAGGATCGAAAGTAAAAGACCCGTAAATTTTTGTTCAAGGATCCCCCATAGATGAGATGTTACATTTCCTTTATTCTGGTGATCTGTACAGCTTAGGATTTGTTTCATGAAAACAATTATACAGAACATTTCTCCTCTTTAAGAAGTATTATCTGCTAAAACTGCTTCAGCTTCAAATACCAAACTTTAAATTTTGTTTGCCACGATATGAGCCAGTATTGGAGCCTGAGTGTTGGGTGTTGCACCTTTTTGTTATGTTTTCTGTTTCTCTCTTCTCTCCCCCCATTTTTTCTTTGTTTTCGTCTAGCTTTTGATATATATATATATATATATATATATATATATATATATATATATATATATATATATATATATATTAATAGACATTTTCTCTCTATTTGTGAGGGTGTTTCTGTTTTAATTATTCCACTCATTTCTTTTAATTATTTATATTATTCTTATATATTTTTAGTTTTCTTTCTTACCTTTCTTCTTTTATGCTTACATATGGGATTCATTTAAGCCTACCCCAACTATTTTGATTTATGGAGTAGAAGGTTTTGTTGAGTTGTGGGTCCTCCCTTCCTCTCTCTTTTTTGTTCTGTTTTGCTCAAAAGTAACGACGTTACTATTGCTTTTCATGATATTTTTTTTGCAACACCATATGGTGAAAAAGTGAGATGTGTGCTCTGCAGTTTTCTCTTAAGTAACTTTATATAAGTCAGTGGAGCTCACATTTGTCCCCGTAAGCATGGAGGTTACAATCAATAATGGAAATTGATCACACCTCATGCATATGTAGTAACAGTTATTTTAATTCTCACATCCACTTTTATCCCGGCTTCTAAATGTGTTGGTTTAACTTTTTTATGGTTTTTATCAGGTGTGGAACTTTGATAGGGAAAAGAATATGGGTCAACATATTTTCAGTGGTTATGATTTGAGAATCACCAAGAAGTTGATTTAATGCCATCAATGAGAGGATCACAATTGGTATGATCGTTTTTTCAGCAATTGTAGAAATGAAAAGTTCCTTGCATTTAGAGATACTTATCTTAAGACTTTCAAGTATTCTGAAAATGCATTCAAGTCGATGGAATTTTTTGTATTTTTTTGTATGCATAAATCAGAGCATGTTATCAGACAATTGACTCGTGCTTAGTAAATGTTGAATACTGCACCCACTTTTATGTTGCATTTTATTTAAAACCTAGCAAACAATATGAATCGAGGCATACAGTCAAATTCTTACATCCGAATCAGATTATGCCTATTACATTAAATGGATTATGCCAATATGATTATTACCAATCAGATTATTGAATTATTATTATTTATTTTCTATTCATAAAGTAACCAAAAATACCTTTAACTTGTAACTACAAATGGTGATAGAAGTTCATGTTCTATTCCCATTCTAAGAGCTGTTAACATAGGCCCATACTAAATATATCCTTGCAATTCGTTATTCAACCACCTTACGAGAAAAACTCATTCTACATCAATAAATGTGCACTAGACTGAGTAGTTAATGTCTTCATAAATTTAAAAGACTGGCATCAACAGTAAGTGTAAGTTAAAGACCTAGGAATTAGTAAGGAGGTAGGGAATAAGAGTTTTTTTCCAGCAAACGGAAAGAGAGATCAGTTGAAGTTAGGGTAGGAGTATTAAATTTTAATTCATCTAAAAATATGTGCCTTGTTTTTCAGGAGTACATTGTTTTGATTGTTCAAAATTGAGTTATTTATTTACCAGTTGAGTCGAGTTCAATTGAATTCTAAACAAGCCGAACTCGAGTTTTTTTGTTTGTCGGGGATAACCGGTTTGGTTCTTTACAAATTTATTGTCAAGTATGTGCAATCCCTGTAGTTTTAAGTGTAGTTGCAGTTTTCTCTAAAAGATGAGTTTGACTCTGTATAACATCAGTGGAGCTCATATTTAATCCCTTAAGCGTGGAGATTATCAATCAATTATGGTATTTGATATCACCTGACGTCGTAAAAATTATGTTAATTAGCACTTCCACTTTTTTCCCAGCTTTCTACTTGTGTTGGTTTAACACTTCTTCTGGTTGTTTTCAGGTGTGGAACTGTTGATAGGGAAAGGAACACGAGTCCAATATATTTTCAGTGGTTATGCTTTGAGAATCGTGAAGGAGTTGATTTAATGCCATTAATAAGAGGATGACAATTTATATGAAAGTTTCTCCAGCAATAGAAATGAAAAGTTCCTTGAATTTAGAGGGGTGCTTATCTCAAGCCTTTTAGGTAATTTGAAATGCATTCAAGTTCATGATTTTTTTCCTACACAAAATCAGAGCATGTTTTCAGAGGATTATCTCAGGCTTAGTAAATGGTGAAACTGCACCCTCTTTTATGTTGCATTTCATTTGAAATCTAGTAAATACTATGAATAGAGACATACGGTCAAATGCTTACATCACAATCACATTACGCCAATTAGATTATTGACAATCAGATTACCACAATAAGATTATTTCCAATCAGATTAGTGCTTTTTTTGGGGGTGCTAGAGTAACCAACTTGTAAACGGGGCCAAATAGCGAGATTAATGATGGTCTATTCATTTCCAGTACACCTCCTATTGTCTGTCTCAATCTTGGACATATGGTGATAAAAGTCCATGTTCTCTTCTCATTGTAAGAACCGTTTTACATAGACCCATTCCAAAATTTAGTAACAATTAAATCATCAAAATAGCCTCTTAGATCTCTGCGGCCTGAATATATGGAAAGGTTACAAGAGTTTCTTTCTTTCGATATTTGTGGGGTGAATGCTACAAATTGTATATATATATATATATAGAGAGAGAGAGAGAGGAGTGATCAACATCCAAAGTTGGATGTGAGCCCCTATCCATTCTACTGTAATCTAGTCGTCCATTCCAAAATCCTAGGGTTGAGGAAAAGACCGTCCGCACAACAGTTGTGCGGAGCTTGACACCGATTATATTCCGCATAATAATTAGGCGGACACCGAGATTCCATTGTTTTTAGTCCTAAATCACCTACGATCTAGCTAAACAACCATTGATAAATGGTTATTCTGCTCTATCTTTATGTACATACATGCATAGTTCACATCTCCATGACAAAGTATAATTTTCAATATTTTATTACTTTTTTCTTCTTCCCCCAATTTGGTTTAGCGGCAATTTGGCTTAATGCTTAGAATACTTTTGAACATGAGGTAATAATTTAAAACCCATCCACAAACTATGTATCATGTGATTGAATAAAAAATGGTTTAAGCCTAATGTTAAAGCTCCATGTACCATGAAGAGAAAAAGTGGTTTATGCCCAATTTGGCTTAATGTTGGAGGAATTTTGTTTTGGTTAGTCTGCAATACCATTACTCTGGACTTGCACAAATATTAATTTCGCATTTTCAGATCTTCAAACCCAGAGCTATTAGAGGAAAAAATAGAGCTCAATTTAACAAATTAAGCCCATTACAAAATTTTTCAGATCATAATCTTCTTCCTCGAGAATCAAAAGAAAAAGGAGGTTTCAACCTATCATAAGGAGCCCACGAAAATTTTCCCCGCCTAGACCATGTTGATTCCATTTATGATCCTCCGGAGCAATAAATATTTACAGCAAAGATGAGTAAAAAGGCGGCAACGAACTCAATTCGTATATCCTCATTTACTTCTATAATTCCATCCATTCTTCGATTTTTGTAGTGTAATCTCCAATTCTCCATCGATCAAGATCAATCACCATTACTTTGTTGTTGAAATAGCATGGCTTCCTATTGGCGAATGTTCAAGAGAGAGATGGGTTTGACCATAAAATGGGAGTGAAATTCGCATTGTAGTATTCTGGAGCTGTTAATACTTACTAGACCTAGCAAGACGCGAACAAATTCTCCCTACCACACAACTATTGTGCGGTAGATACTAATCTTTGTCGGTCAGGCTTCGTACAACTGTTTGTTAGGCTCCTAGTAACAATTGTGCGGATGGTATATTCCTCATCTTAAAATAGACGGCTGGATCACAGTTGGATGGACAGGGGCTCCCATCCAAAGTGGGTCATTCCCTGTCTCCCCATATATAGGGAAAAGAATGTGTCCTGGACACGCACAAGCTTGCATAAAATCTCCAAAACGAGATAGTTTTGGGAAATTTCATTAATGGCAATTTTGTCATCTTACCATTTTTGTTGGCTTGTGTGTGTTTTAGACACATGGATGTCGATCACTCCTCATATTTATATATATATATATATATAGAGAGAGAGAGAGAGGCCGGATCAGGTCCGGACTCCCGGACCGGAGAAAAATCCGGATTTTTTTTATTTATTTTTTTGCTTATTTTTTTAAAAACAACTAAAAATAAATAAAAAATTTTGAATTTAAGAATATGTACTGGACTGTCTGTGCATCGCACCACCATTTTTTGGTATAGGTATTCAAAACATGCCCAAAACATTGTATTATGGAAAAATTTCAGTTCTATAAAATATTAAATATTTTTTTTTAGTTAGTTTATAAAAAAAAACAAAAATAAAAATAAAATTTGGGGTCCGTTTTTTGATGGTCCTGGAGTTAGGACTGATCCGTTATATATATATATATATATATATATATATATATATATATATATATACGGCCCGGATAGTTCACCCTTATCCAATCTCATTCGTTATTAATTCACTTGAAGCCATTTTGTGACGATAGCTTCGGTCATACAACCGTCGTCTATATTTTTAGCGACGCTATATGTTGTCCGTCGCTAAAAGTATAGACGACGGTTGTATGACCAAACCGTCGCCGGGTCCGTCGCTAAAGGGGGTGAGCTCGGGTGAGTTGGATAAGGGGTGAGCTCGGGTGAGTTGGATAAGGGGTGAGCTTAAGATCCGGACTATATATATATATATATAGGGAAAAGAATATGTGTCCTGAACACGCACATAAAATGCCAAAAACGATGTAGTTTTGGGAAATTTCATTAATGGCAATTTGTTATCCTACCATTTTTGTCAGCTTGTGTGTCTAAACTTGTGTGTTTTATTAGATGCATTTATATATATAAATAATTAAATATATACGTTATTGCACTTTAACCACTTTACAAGACATTCATTCGACGTTAATAAATGTGCACTAGACTCGGTAGTTAATGTCTTCATAAAATTAAAAGACTTGCATAAACAGTAAGTTAAAGAGCAACGAATGAGTGCAAGTAGGTAGGGAATAAAAGTTTTTTTCTTGCAAACGGAAAGATCAATTTAATTTTAGATATAGGATTAAGTTTTAATTTATTTACAAAATATGTCACTTATTATTTAGATGTAGTTTTGATTGCTCAAATTTGAGCTATTTATTTTACTAGTTGAGTCGAGTCAAATCGAACTGTAAACGAGCCAAACTTGAGTTTTAATTTTTTTTTATAACCAATTCACTTCTTTTAGAAATTTATTGGAAAATATGTGCAAACCCTTTGGTTTGAAGTGTATGGCAAGAGTTGCAGTTTTCTCTTAAAGATGATTTTGACTGTGTACACATCGGTGGAGCGCACATATTGTTCCTTTAAGCATGGAGATTATCAATCAATTATGTTGTTTGATAACCGCCTAATGCATATGGAGTAGTAAAAGTTATATTAGTTGTCACTTCTACTCATCTCCCAGCTTCTACTTGTGTTGGTTTAACACCTTTTCTGGTTGTTTTCAGGTCAGTGGTTTGAATTGCAAAGGAGTTGATTTATTGCCATCAATGAGAGGATAACATATGGTATGAAACTTTCTCCGGCAATAGAAAAAATTCCTTTAATTGAGGTGCTTATCTCATGCCTTTTTGAAAATGCATTCAAGTTGATGGACAGAAAACTGAGCCAGTTAATGTTGCATTTCATTATGAAAACTAGCAAATACAATGAACTGACTGAGAATCAAATGCACATCAGAATCAGATGACGACATATGGATTATTGACAATCATATTACAACATTAAGATTATTAACAATCAGATTACTGCAATAAATTATAGACAAACATGATAATCATATTATTCAAGGATTTTACTAGTATTATTGGATTTGTTTGAGGGTATTTTTGAAAGTTAAAAATGGTCAGTAAGTGATCGTACAATTATGATAAGATAATCACGCTCTACGGAACTTGTGTATCGTGCATGTTTTAAACACTTCTACCTATACTAATTAACTTTGTCTATAGTTTCTGTTAAAACTAAGTAGTTCTGCCTGAATTGTTGACATTTTTTCAAATATGTTCAAAAGGTTAACCCTCCCTCCTTCTTTTTTTGCTAAATAAAAGTTTTTTTGCTAAATAAAAGTGTATCTTTGTGAGTTTCTTGTTAGGCATCTTTCTCTCATCTTCAATTATCTTTTGTTTTTATTTTTATTTATAGTCAATTTGGTAGATAGATTTGAAATGAGAGAGTTGTTAGCAATGTAGCCATCTGAATGGTCTCTTATTAAATTTACCAACTGCTGCCCGACATGATGTTAAATAGGATCCTACAGTTGCACATGTGAAAGAGACCAATGATGCATTGGGTTTATGGTTTAAAATCTCGACTGCATGCCTGTAGATAAGTTATCTACTGTGGGTTTATGGTTTAAAATCTCGACTGCATACCTGTATTAAAGTTATCTAGTGTGTTGAAGTTTATCCCCCCTTAGCTGAACCATACATGTACTTATTTTGTCACTTGTACTTGATTTAAGTTGTGTTTTTAACTGGATATCAATATATTCTGATGAGAGGGAAGTTGAATCCATGTCTATGAATGTTTTTCTCATCTTCAGTGATGGCTGTACTATTGCAAACCTGCAAGTTTTGAAGGCTATAAGAGTTATGTGCCGTGTGTTGTGCCTGAGTAGACTAGCTGGAAAACTTAAATACTCCATGAAAATTATTTGATTATGGTCGAGTAGGTACGAGCCTCTGAACTCACGGAGGCAACTTCATTGTAGCAACCAGGACTACAAGGGCGGGCCAGTTGAAGTTGATGAAATTCTCATTAATACAATCTAAAGTTCTGATGAGGTGCTTACCTCTTGTTTATGGAAAACATTTATTTATTGTTCGTGATACTCTAGAACACAGATTAACCAGAAGAAGAAGAAAAATGATCATATTTTCAGCTACTTGGGCTCTTGCTCTTATTTGCATTGATGCATTTGGTGCCACACCATGTCATGGTTCCTTCATAGGGATGGATTTAATAAATATACAAATTTTAATGGTCTACCAAGTATTTGACATTTTTAAAATGAGATGAAATGACCGGCGTAAGATCGTTAATAACATAGAGCCAAGTTTAAAGAACATTCTGATTGGAGAAACTTGTTTCCCTTACTTCATATTCCAAAGTTCTTTAACTAATTTGTTATTAATAACTAGATGTTATGAAACTAAATATTAAAATATGAGGTGGGGTTGATATTTTAATTTTATAGAATGCATATAATAATAATATATTTTAAAAAATATATATATATATATATATATATATATATATATATATATATATATATTTTAAAATGGGTATATGGGGTGGGGTGGGGGTGGGGGAGGAAGTGATACATATTAAGTACGATGACTGTAATATTCGGAAAATAAATAAAAATAAAATAATAAAATTATAAAATAATCATCATTGGGTCAAATTAATTTCTAACTATTTAAATTTGGGTTTGTCAAACTAATTGAACTCAATTTTAATTGTTAGATTTAAAGACCAAATTATAATAAGCGTTAACCTTAATCTATTAAGTTAAGGTTTCTCTAAGACTGGTACTGCATTAAGCAATGAAAAGAAAGACGAAAAAAGAGAGATCAAAGGAGTCAAAAATTAAAACAAAATTATTAAAATTAAGTCAGTATAATCTTATTTGATTAATCTAGTGTGGTGCTTAGGTGTTGTTTGTTTACATCTAATTGTCTATTAATGGACTGCCTCTTATTCGCTAAGAGGCATGATGTTGTTTTTTTTTTTTTTTTTACCTCTGAAATGCCTCTTAATCGGTAAAACAGAAAACTAAATCTTAATAATTAAGAGGTACCTCTTAATGAAATTTTTTTGATAATTTTTTTTTATATAAATATATTTAACAATATGATGCACTCATTTTTATTAAATTGAATATTTAAAATTATTAAATAATTTTTTACCCTTTAAAATGGTAAAATAGTGTTATTAAGAGACAACTTACTTTTTAATTATCAAACAATTTTTTAGATTCAAACCTCATAACCATTCAGATAATCTAATTTATTAAGACATCATAATCATTCAGATCTTAATTCCCAAGTTTATCAAACACAACCTTAGTCTTGGTTTGTAACTGTGCATCTGAGTTGGTTTATTTGTCGAAATTGTGAGTTTGGTGTGTAATCAATATATATATATATATATATATATATATATATATATATATATATATATATATGATAATCGATTCATAAAGAAACGTTGTAAAAAAGAATTTAACCTTACAACACATCGTGACCCTTCTCGTTAAGATCGAACGGTTTAATAGAACTCCCGTCCGCAGATTAGTTTTCAGTATTTCGCAGTTTAATACTGCGGACGGGATAAATGACCAGAATACCCTCCTTATAAATGTCTTCCGTCCGCAGTATTAAACTGAGGATGTAGGTATGGCCAAATGTTTCCCGTGCAGATGTCAAATTCAATTTTTTTTTTTAGTTTTCAGGTTTCCCAAAAGATCGACTTCCTTCATCGATTCCCTATTCCTGTCATTCTCGAGTAATTGTAGTATCTCTCTATATACACTCACCCTTTTTTTTTGGAAACAATTGAGAAATTAACGGGAGAAAGTACTTTGGCTCAACAAAAAGTTAAAATAGAACAAGACTGTGATCTAATAATTCGATTCCTAACTCTCTAAGGGATTTTCGACAGCGACCAACATAAAAGAATTTGGCTGGCCACTAGAGGTAGTAACGGATCGCTCCAACCTAGGCACCTAGCCCCTTAGATCTTCCATTTGACGACTCGATAACAGTTAGTTGAAACAGTGCCAAGAACTAACGTTTTCCATGGATCATTTCCCATATATATATATATATAATAAAACAGAACTCATTTTGAATTTTTCATTTGACAAAGCACAAGGACGCTTCAGATTCATTCTAACTTTAATTCTTCCAACTTAATCTAAAGGCTCATATTTCTTCTCGCCCAAATTAAATTTACCTCTACACCCTACTCTCACTCATGTTCACACACAAAATCTTTCTCTCTCCTCTCTTCTTCACACAAAAACAAATAATAATAATAATAATAATTATTATTATTATAATTATAATAATACTACTACTACTAATAATAATTATTATTATAATAGTACTAATAATAATAAATATTATTATAATAGTACTACTATTACTAATAATAATAATAATAATTATTATTATTATTATAATAAAATAATTTTAATAATAATAGTAATAATAATAATAATAATTATTATTATTATTATTATTATAATAGTAATAGTAATAGTAATAGTAATAGTAATAGTAATAATAATAATTATAGTAATAATAATTATTATTATTATTATAATAATAGTCAGTAAGACCCCAACTTATTATTAATGAAATTTAATTTTCTCTATTTATTATTTTGAAATAGTAAGGGTTGATTTGATTAATGTGGATAGTTATGGGTAAAATACGCAAATATTTCAAAATAAGCAGTGGTTATAAAATATTCATCATTTGTCGGGGAATATTCGTTTTGGTCGTGGAATATTCTCATTGTCATGGGAATATTAAATGCATTTACTGCATAGATCTTTTGTGGGGCCCCATAACGAAAAGCGATTGGATGAAGAAAACGACAAATATAAGTTGTTTAAAAATAACAGGCGTAGTTATTGTATCATTAATTCTGTTAAAATACTAAATTGGTTAAAACATAAGAGTA
The DNA here is from genome assembly GCA_020205615.1 of Panax quinquefolius. Taxonomy (NCBI): domain Eukaryota; kingdom Viridiplantae; phylum Streptophyta; class Magnoliopsida; order Apiales; family Araliaceae; genus Panax; species Panax quinquefolius. The sequence goes on from CM035171.1 coordinate 2,776,506, forward strand.
CACCAGGTATTGCACCAATTATTGATTCTTACGTAAAGAAGACACTACTCATTAATGGTTATAGTAATTATCGCTCAAAAGATTTTATTGATTTAATAATTCTTTGCGTTGATATTTTATATTCATTGTTGTTTCAATAATTGTCATTACACGTATTTTTCATTATCGAAGCAATAATTCATATTATCCGAATAATATTATTAGATAACATTATTGGCAATGTCTAGAAAATTGCAATCAAGGAGAGGTTTGGTCACCTAATCAAGCGCCAAGAAGGAGAAATTCTTATTGAAAAGCCCCCTCTTTCCAGGAACTATAAGTTGTCAATATTGTGATTCTATAATATTATTTGTGAATAATTAATTATTGATTCATATGATGAGAAAAATATTGATTTTATGTGGATATAGATGGAGAAAATTTTTAATGTGACAATTGTTGAAAATTGAAATTTTATCTTTTTTCGATAAAATAATTCATTTAAATATATTATTATATTTTAATAATATAATAATGGTGATATTTTTACAACGAATGTGGGATATATGAGTATACTAGGAGGAAGAGTATTTTTTGTTGCAATAAATGTTTAAAACATGTTAAACATGTCATGGACCCCATTTATCGATCGAAATTTGATTATAGCTTGTAAAATCGCTTGTTTATGGATTTGGTCCAATTTGTTTGGAAATCGGAAAAACTTTCTTCCGTAAAGTTGTAGAGAATTGAATTTCCTATAAAAAATAGCGAGTTTCAATTTTCCGATAAAAGGGCTATTTATTGTGAATTATTGAAGTTTTGAAGTTCAAATAATTGATTTTAGAAGTATAAAATATTTAAAATGACAAAAACATTTTTGTCATTATTGTGGGTCTTTCATGTGTTAGAAGTGGCTGAATTCAGATCTCTAAATGTGGGCGTAGGAATAAAAATTAATAAATTAATATTTTAATAAATTTTCGCTTTTTGGTGTTTAAAGATTTTCCTATAAATAAAGGTGCTTGGGTTAGAATTGAAAATCACACGTAAACTCAAGTTTTCTCTATATATTATCGGTTTATTCTTGTGAGTATTTTGAGTATATTTTGAGTATTGCTATACGATGCAAGTTCAAGTCATACTTTATATCCTGTTTCAGGTTAAAGATCGATCTTTCGAGGTAAGGGATATTATTATTTTTGTAATGATATTATTTCTTCAATATCATTATGTGAAATATTGATCTGAAGTTTTTATCAAATTTGGAACTTTTGGTGTCTGAGTTACTATTCACGATATCTTATATTTATTCACGATATCTGCATCTTATTCACTTAATACTGACTATTCATCGAAAAATGAAAATTTTCCTTTTCGCCTAAAAATATCTATTGTGGATACTAGCTTTGATTGTATCCATGTTTTGATTATTCTTGAATTTTATACCACCTATGATTATTTTTGAGGTATTTTTGGACATGGATAAAACAAAGTACTAATCCTTAATCCTTAATCCTTGTCATTTTGTTTCTTGGATTCGTTTCTTTAAAAATATTTTCATCATCCTCGCCTTAAATGATGATATTATTGAATATCTTTGGCCTATAGTGCAAAGATGAATGATTTCGATGAATATCTTTGGCCCGTAGTGCAAAAGATGAACAGTGTTTAGATTAACACGAATTAACTGATGAATATCTTTGGCACGTAGTGCAAAGATGAATATTTGATTCCAGATGTATATTGATTGATGTTACGAGGGATAAAAGATGACGATGAACTTTTTAAATTCATACATAGAAGATAGTAGTTTGCATTCTCTACTTAACTCTTCTAATGAATTATTATTTCATTGTAATATTGATTTAAAACTCGTCATTCTATCAGATTCTATTAGATTTTTCCCTCGTTGAAGACTAATGATAAATTGTTGTATATTATCTTAGTCATAATATTCTTTATCGGGCTAGTTGAGCTCACCCTTTTCCTTTTGTTCCATTTTTCTTCTCGTGAGGCGAGAATATAATGCGAGTGACGTAGTCGGGGTATGGAATGAAGGTTCTAGAGAGAGTTGTTTAGTAGTCCTCACCGTTTTTGTAAAATAATGTATCAATAAATGTGATGAGGATTTATTTGAGTATAGATATTGTCTAGAAGATAATATTTGTATTTAAACTCACAGTTTATATGTTGTAATAATAAAGTTGTATATGTTTTCGCATCGTGTATTGACAACTCAAAATGGGTGATGTATACCTATTTTGGGGGCGCCATTATTGGTATCGAGCTTAGGATATGATCTCTGCATGGAGATCGGGGAATAAAACTAGAGGGAGAGACGAGTAAATCCTTCGCTAAAGTGTGTCCTACCCAAGCTTATTTGTTAGTTGGTTTAGTATATAGGAATATTATGTGATATATTGATTTCCTTAATTAACCCTTGTTTTACGACAAGATTTGAGAATGTCGATCGAGAATATTAACAATGGAGTAAATGAGGACCGAAGAGATGCCCTGACTTTACCAACGAGGAGAACGTGCAACAGTCGTGGCAATGTTCCTCCCGTGAACAACACCAACGAAAGCGGATGATGAGCGAGAGGATGTTTAGAAGCTTTTTGCAGTTCATGCAAAATCGCACGAGGAGACTCGTGTTCAAAATACAGGAGAAATGATAAGAATTCAAGGGTTGTCACGCCCAAGCGGTTTAAAGAGTTGGGACCACCACGAATTTAAGGAAAAGCCAGATCCTATCATGGCGGAAACATGGGTCAAGCAAATTACCAAGATATTCGATGTCTTGGGATGGACGGAGAACAGAAGGTTCCATTCGCCACCTTTATGTTCCGTATGAGGCATCTACTGGTGAGTGGGAGAGTCGTGAAGCGTATCCATCCAACCAAGACTTCAAGATGTCTCGGGAGACGCTTTGAAACTATTTAATGACAAATACTTTCCGAAAGTGTTCAAGAGTATATGAAGGAAGTGGAGTTCATCGATTAGAACAAAACAACACGGCGGTGTCTCAAAGACGAGGCAAAGATTGGCAGAGTTATCCAGTTTCAGCACCTCATTTGGTGGAGAATGAGGAACATTATGACGCGGATGTTTCTTAGAGGTTTGAAACCCGACATACGCCAAGATCTCATTTCATAATTTTTCTCTATTCGGGATGTTGTAAATGTGGCTCAATTATTAGAATGCGAGATAACGAGTACGGCCAACCGAGGGACCACAACCGTGGATTATACCGGGAGATGGCGGTCAACAAAACAACGATAACCACGGAGAAAGAAAAAGACGGACAAAATGGTAACCCACTGGTGGTAATCATGGCCATTAAAATAGAAGAAACGAGTCGAGGAGAGATTTTAAAAGAGGAGATTTAATAACGACTACGTGTGAAGACGACAGTCTTGGCAAAGAATCGGTTCTAAGGGAGGAGAATCGACCACCCATTATACGCTATAAATGCGGAAAGAGGGACATATCGATCAAAGCGCCCACAACAGGAAAATTGATTGTTGGCACCATCACCTTACCGTTGACCTTATCTCTTTAAAGATACTTGCTTTTGATGTGATTTTAGGGATTGATTGGTTAACTACTCATCACGCCAAAATTGATTGTTTTCGTAAGGTTGTTAGTTTTCATATTCCTAACCAACCCGTTTGATTTAATTCAAGCAACTAAACCATTAAAATCAATCATCGTTGTAAGACCCCAACTTATTATTAATGAAATTTAATTTTCTATTTATTATTTTGAAATAGTAAGGGTTGATTTGATTAATGTGGATAGTTAGGGGTAAAATACGCAAATATTTCAAAAAAAGCAAGTGGTTATAAAATATTCATTGTGCGGGGAATATTCGTTTGGTCGTGGAATATTCAGCATTTTTGGGAATATTCGCATTTACCACAAAACCATGACCGTGGGCCCCATAACGGAAAAGCGATTGGATGAAAGAAAGCGACAAATATAAGTTGTTTAAAAATAACTGGCAGTAGTTATTACTGCTAATATCTTGTTAAAATACCCAAAGGGTTAAAACACAAGAAGACACCAGATTGCACCAATTGTTGATTCTTACGTGAAGAAGACACTACTCAATAATGGTCATGTAATTAATTACCGCTCAAGATTTTATCGAGTTAATAATTGTTGCGTTGATATTTTATATTCTTGATGTTTCAATAATTGTCATTACACAAGATTTTTCATTATCGAAGCTAATAATTCATATTATCTGAATAATATTATTAGATAACATTATTGGCAATGTCTAGAAAGTTTTGTCTAAGGAGAGGTTTGGTCACCTAATTGCGGCGCCAAGAAGAAGAAATTCTTATTGGAAAGCCCCTCTTTCCAAGGAATGCAGTTTGTCATAATATCATGATTCGTAATATTATTTGTGAATAATTAATTATTGATTCATATGATGAGGAAAATATTGATTTTATGTGGATATAGATGGAGAAAAATTTTAATGTGACAATTGTTGAAAATTGAAATTTTATCTTTTTTCGATAAAATAATTTTTAAATATATTATTATATTTTAATAATATAATAATGGTGATATTTTTACAATCTAATGTGGGATATATGAGTATACAAGGAGGAAGAGTATTTTTGTTGCAATAAATGTTTAAAACATGTTAAACATGTCTGGTGGACCCCATTTATCGATGAAATTTGATTATAAACGTAAAATCACCCGTTTGTGGATTTCGGTCAATTTCTATTTGGAATTTGGAAAAACTTTCTTCTGCAAAGTTGTAGAGAATTGAATTTCCTATAAAAACTCGCGAGATTCGAATTTTCTGATGAAAGGGCTATTTATTATGAATTATTGAAGTTCCAAAGTTCAAAATAATTGATTTTGGAAGTTTAAAATATTTAAAATTAGAAAAACGTTTTTCTTACTTTTTCTAGAATGTGGCATATGTTTGATGGCTGAAATCAGATTCTAGGCATGTGTAGAAAATTTATATAATTATATTATTAATTTATTAAATTTTCGCTGGTGTGTTCTAAAGAATTTCCTATAAATAGGGTCTTAGGTTAGAATTGAAAATCACACCGTAAAATCAAGTTTTTCTCTCTATATTATCGAGCGTATTCTTGTGAGTATTTTGAGTATACTTTGAGTATTGCTATACGGTGCAAGTCCAAGTCATAGCCTATATCAAAGGTGTTTCAATTTGTAAGACTTGATCTTTCGAGGTAAGGGATGTTATTTTCTTCTCAAATGATATTATTTCTTCAATATCATTATCTTTGAAATATTGGTTGAAACTTTTTATCAAATTTAGAACTTTTTCATGTATCGGGGTTTATTATTCATGAGTTACTATTCACGAAAGTACTATTCACGTAAGCGTGAAGATGTTTTTGTGGAATTTCTATCTTTTGGTGTTTGAGTTCTTATTCACGTATACTAAGACTATTCACGATATCTGCACTATTCACCAAAAAATAAAATTTCTTCTTTTTGTCCAAAATATCTATCTCGGATACTAGCTTTGATTGTATCCATGTTTTGATCATTCTTGAATTTTACACCACTATGATTATTTTTGAGGTATCTTTTGAACATGGATAAAACAAAGTACGAATCCTTAATCCTTGTCATTTTGTTTTCTTTGGATTCATTTCTTTAAAATATTTTTCATCATCCCTCGGTCTTAAATGATGATATTATTGAATATCTTTTGGCACGTAGTGCAAAGATGAATGATTTCGAAGAATATCTTTGGCTGTAGTGCAAAGATGAGCAGTGTTTAGATGAACATGATTAATTGATGAATATCTTTGGCTGTAGTGCAAAAGATGAATATGTGATTCAGATATATATTGATTGATGTTACGAGGATAAAAGATAGGCGATGAACTTTTAAATTCATACATGGAAGATAGTAGTTTGCATTCTCTACTTTACTCTTCTAATGAATTATTATTTCGCTACAAATATTGATTTAAAATTTGTTGTCTATCAGATTCTATTAGATTTTTTCTGTTGAAGACTAACGGTAATTTGTTGTATATTATCTTAGTCATAATATTCTTTATCGAAGCTAGTTGAGCTCACCCTTTTCCTTTTTGTTCCATTCTTCTCAGGAGGCGAGAATATAAAAGCGAGTACGTAGTCGGAAAATGGAATGAAGGTTCTAGAGAGAGTTGTTTAGTAGTCCTCACCATTTTTTGTAAAATAATGTATCAATAATTGTGATGAGGATTTCTTTGAGTATAGATATTGTGCAGAAGATAATATTTGTATTTAAACTCACTTTTATCGTTGTAATAATAAAGTTGTAGTTGTTTCGTACCATGTATCGACAACTCGAATGGGTGATGTATACCTATTTTGGGGCGCCACAACCGTCATATCTAATCATAAAGTTATTCGCTTATTGAAAAAACGGATGTCAAGCTTTCTTAGCCCATGTTATGGATTTGAATAAAGACACGCCAAATTTGAATAATATTCTCGTTGTTATCGACTTTCCCGACGATTTCAAGAACTTCCTGGCTTCACCCCGTAACGTGAAGTTGAATTCTTTATTGATCTTGAACTCGCACAAAGCCCATTTCTAAAACCCCATATCGAATGGCTCTATTGAACTTCAGAGTTAAAGGTCCAACTACAAGAATTATTGGACATCGGTTTCATTAGTCCCTAAGACATCTCCTCGGGGTGCCCTGTTTTTATTCAGAAAAAGAAGAAAGACGGAGTATGCGACTTTTGTATTGACTATCGTGAATTGAACCATGTCACCATCAAGAATAGGTATCCTCACCTCGTATTGATGACTTGTTTGACCATTCTGCAAGGCACAATTCTTTTCAAAAATCGATCTTCGCTCGGATATCATCACCAAGATTAAAACTAAGGATATTCCAAAGACCGCCTTTAGAACTCCTAAGACGGGCATTATGAATTCTTAGTCATATCTTTCTTGACCGTGTGACGCCCCAAAATAGGTATACATCACCCATTTCGAGTTGTCAATACATGGTACGTAAACAACTACAACTTTATTATTACAACAAGAAATCGTGAGTTTGAATACAAATATTATCTTCTGATAATATCTATACTCAAATAAATCCTCATCACATTTATTGATACATTATTTTACAAAAATGGTGAGGACTATTAAACAACTCTCTAGAACTTTCATTCCATACCCCGACTGCAGACTCGCTTATATTCTCCTCCCGAGAAGAAAAATGGAACAAAAAGGAAAAAAGGTGATCTCAACTAGCCCAAAGAAAGAATATTACGACTAAGATAATATACAACAATTTATTGTTAGTCTTCAACAGGAAAAATCTAATGTAATACAATAGACAACAAATTTTAAATCAATATTCTAATGAAATAATAATTCATTGAAGAGAGTTAAGAGAATGCAAACTACTATCTTCTATGTATGAATTTAAAAGTTCATCGCCTATCTTTTATCCTTGTAACATCAATCAATATATATCTCGAATCAAATATTCATCTTTGCACTACGGTGTCAAAGATATTCATCATTGGTCATGTTCATCTAAACAAATTGCTCATCTTTGCACTACTACCAAAGATATTCTTCATAAATCATTCATCTTGACACACAGCCAAAGATATTCTATAATATCATCATTTAAGATCAAGATGATGAAAAATATTTTTAAAGAAACGAATCCAAAGGAAACAAAACGACAAGGATTAAGGATTAAGATTCAGACTTTTGTTTTATCTACGCCCAAAAATACCTCAAAATAATTACAAGTGGTGTAAAATTCAAGAATGATCAAAACATGGATACAATCAAAGCTAGTATCCGTAATAGATATTTTGGACTAAAAGAAAATTTTTCATTTTTCATGAATAAGGCCAGATTCGTGAATAAGATCAGATACGTGAATAAAGTCAGTATAACGTGAATAAGAACTCGGCACACCAAAAGTTCCAAATTTGATAAAAACTTCGTAATATTTCAACATAATGATATTGAAGAAATAATATCATTACTTAAAAAATAATATCTCTTACCTCACAAAGACAAGATTTAGTCAAACACTGGATATAAAGCTATAACGAAGACCAGATATAGCAATACTCAAAGTATACTCAAAATACTCACAAGAATACGCTTGATAATATAGAGAGAATACTTCAGTTTAAATATGTGATTTTCAATTCTAACCCCAAGCCCTATTTATAGAAATCGCTTGTAACACCAAAGGTAAAATTTAATAAATAAATAATATATATATATATTTTTCCAACGCACACACTTAATTTGCCCAACATCACCCACCAACCAAAGCCCACTACACAAGACTAACAACAAAAAAACGCTTTTTCTTATTTTAAATATTTTAAACTTCCAAAATCAATTATTTTGAGCTTCAGAGCTTCAATAATTCATAATGAATAGCCCTTTTGCGTAAAATTTGAATCTTAGTATTTATAGGAAATTCAATTTCTACAACTTTACGTAAGAAAGTTTTTCCAAATTCCAAACAAAATTGACCAAATCCACAAACCAAGCGATTTTACAAAGCTATAATCAAATTTCACCAATAAATGGGGTCCATTAACTTGTTTAACATGTTTTAAACATTTATTCGAACAAAAATACTCTTCCTCCTCAGATACTCATATATCCCACATTCGTTGTAAAAATATCACCATTATTATATTATTAAAATATAATAATATATTTAAATGAATTATTTTATCGTAAAAGATAAAATTTTAATTTTCAACAATTGTCACATTAAAAATTTTCTCCATCTATATCCACATAAAATCAATATTTTCTTATCATATGTATCAATAATTAATTATTCACAAATAATATTACGTAATCACAATATCGACAACTGCATAGCCTCCTGTGAAAGAGGGGCTTTCCAATAAAGATTTCTCTCATCATGTGGCCAGCAATTAGGTGATCAAACTTCTCCTTAGATGTAACTTTCTAAACATCGCCAATAATGTTATCCAATAATATTATTCAGATAAGTATAAAGTGTGGCTCCATTCAAGCATTATATGGACGAAAGTGTCGCTCTCCAATACGTTGGGATGAGGTGGGTGAAGTAACATTGTTGGGACCCGAAAGTTAAGACGTATATGACCACCGAAAAGATCCAAATGATTCGACAACGATACAAACCAGACAAGATGTACAAAAGAGTTATGCGGATCTTCATCGAAAGGACGTGGAATTTAGTATGTGGGATCATATATTGTTTCGAAGTTACTCCATGGAAGGAGTTACAAGATTTGGGAAGAGAGGAATGCTCAATCCACCATTTATCGGGTCCATTTCAAATTCTCAACCGAGTAGGAAATGTAGCCTATGACTCAAGATTACCTCCGAAAGTATGTCTCGTGTTCATAATGTGTTTCACATATCCGCATCGTAAATATGTGAAAGACCCAACCATGTTATAGAAAGTTAGAATCAGGACGAGATAGTCAAGACTTAATGAAGACCCCATTTTTATAAATAAAGATGAATTTTTCTATAAATATTATTTTTTAATATTATAGTAATAAATTTGATATAATGTTATAGTTATGGGTAATATTTATAAATTTTGCAAAGTATGCAAGTTGTTATAAAATATTCGCTTTGGTGGGAATATTCTTTTTGTTAGAAATATTCGATTAATGGCTCATTCATTGGTGGACCCCATAATGTAATTATTTCTGATCGAGAAAACGACAAAAATATTTTATAAAAATAACTACGAGGTGTTACCGTTAAACTGCTGAACTACCCTTGGTAAAAGTACAAGAATACGCTGGCGTGGTTTCACAAGAAGACACCAGATTGATTATTGATGCTTACGTGAGAAGTCACTCATTTACGCTCAATTATTGCTACAAAGAATTATCGCATCATATCTCTTATATTATTGATTTAATTATTGTCACAAAGATCATCTCAGATAATATGTTATAGTATTAAATCAATAATTGAGACGACAAGTTATAAAATGATTAATAATTGTTGAAAGATTAAATATGTGTTGATGAAAAAAATGATTTGTGGTAAGTTTGATTATTTTATGGGGGCTCATATGTCATCATCTAAGAGTCTCTTCATTAATAAGATTTACCTTCACAATATAGAATTACCTTCACAATAGTAATTACCCTTGTGAATAGTATTTACCTTCACAATAAGTAATTACCTTCGCCAATAAGAATTACCCTCAGGAATAGTATTTACCTTCGTCAATAGTATTTACCTTCGTTAATAGTAATTACCTTTACCTGGTGTGTCGAACCACTTGTCGTTTCACATTACAAAGGCCGAACCACTTGTCGTTTCACATTACAAAGCGCCGAACCACTTGTCATTTCACATCATTAGTCGTCAAGCCACTCGCTTTTCACACTAAGAAAAGCTGTTTAGAAATCTTCTATAAATAGAGGCCTAGGGCTTCATTATTTTTCACTTAATTTATTCAAGCTATATAGAGAGAAAGTATAGAGAGAATAAGAGAGAAAGAAGAAGAGTATTTTGTTACTACATCGCCGCAGATTCAATCTCCTACCAAATGTGTGGGTGTTATTCTTTCTTATTCATGAAGAGAATCGTTGTTATTCCATTGCTTATTATTCTCATTGAATAACTCTCGTATAATGTGGTTTACCCTATACTTGGTGACATTCTTCTATTATTCGTTGGAACATCCCATGCAGGTGTTTTTTATTAGGACTGGTTCCGCTCTTTATTATTCTTCGCTGAACATCCCGTCATGTCAGGTTTTACATCGGACTGGTTCCGCTTTTATTATTCTCGTTGAATATCCCATCGTGTGTTTTACAACCGGATCCGGGTTCCATCTTTATTATTCTCGTTGAACATCCCGCTTAATGTGAATTTCACCCGACCGGGTTCCGTTATTTATTATTCGTTGAATAACTCGTCTGTAGCGATCTATCGCATTTACGGTGATTTCTTTTGTTATTCCATTCTTTATTATACCCAAATGGTTAAAACTTTGACTTCTATACTCCATGAAATTAGTGGAATATCCTCGATATTCAAGTTTTTATCCAATATCTTTTCATGAAAATATTCTTCCGATCATTCTTGAATTTTACTCTACAAAACAAAGATCATGTTGATAATTGACGTTAATAATTCTCGGATAAAATAATTTTGAACTTGTTTTATCAATTCTTATATCATTGTCATCATCCTCATGTTATATTATGTTGAAAGTCATCTCGTATTCAGTAGCATAGATGGACTTGGTATGATTATGACCAGAGACTATTCTGTAATCACGACCGTAATGTTACAAATGATGTGGTAAAAATCCTCGATGGGTCAGAAGTGTATTGATGGATGCTTGTTGGCATGATCATGACTATTAATGAATACACAAATATTCTCGCCCGTAGAAGCATGAATAATCGTGGTCGTGGATACTAAAGAATATCCTCGGCCAGTAAAGGCAGGGGTGATTCGATGATGTGGAATATTTATTAAAGTCGAGTCTCAAATATAACAAAGGATGAAAAACCTTTAAAACCTAAAAGATAGTAGATTTTATTTTCTACTGACTCTTTTAATGGATCAGATATTCACCGCAGCTTAAACCGGTGTCTATCAGATTTTATCGCTTTAACATTGTCAAGACTATTGATAATTTATTCGCATTATTTTAGTCATAATACTTCTTACCGGGCTAGTTGAGCTCACCCTTTCTTTCAATCGTTCTCTTCTGTGAAATGAGAATATAAACCGGGACGAAGCCTGGGAAACGAAAGTGATGGTCCCAAGATAAGATTAAGAGTCCCTCACTATTCTCGTGAAATAGTGTGATAATAATTGTAATGAGAACTTTTTTTTGAGTTTCAGATAATATCTAGTAGACGATATTTGTATTTAAACTCACGCTTTATGTCGATTGCATACTTACATGCTTATGTTAGTAAGTCAGATTTAAATTGCACTACGTAAGTGGCACCCAAGACGGGTGATGTATACCTAATTTTGGGGCGCCACACTTAACGCACGTAAGAGGTACTTGCCAAGATTTTGGATAGGAAGGAGTATGTCCCTACACAAGAAAGGTCATACCACAAGTTAAAGTTTTGTGGAGGAATCATGCTATGTAGGAAATGACCGGGAATTGGAAATGTAAACGAAAGCGAGGTATCCTCACCTTTTCGAAAACACTGTGCACGACGTCAATTTCGAGGATTTAAATTTCATAAGGAATGGAGGTCAGAAGACCCCAACTTATTATTAATGAAATTTAATTTCTCTATTTATTATTTTGAAATAGTAAGGGTTGATTTGATTAATGTGGATAGTTATGGGTAAAATACGCAAATATTTCAAAATAAGCAAGTGGTTATAAAATATTCATTGTTCATTGGGAATATTCGTTGGTCGTCGGGAATATTCTTCATTGTCGGAGAATATTCGCATGACGACGGTAGTAATCTTTTGTGGGCCCCATAACTAAAAAACGATTGGATGAAGAAAACGACAAATATAAGTTGTTTAAAAATAATCTGCCAGAAGTTGTTACCATTAATATCGTTAAAATACTCTGTGGTTAAAACACAAGAAGTATACCAGATCGCACCAATTATTGATTCTTACGTAAGAAGGCACTACTCAATAATGGTTATAGTAATTATCGCTCAAAGATTTTATCGATTTAATAATTATCGCGCGTTGATATTTTATATCATTGTTGTTTCAATAATCACATTACACAAGATTTTCATTATCGAAGCAATAATTCATATTATCTGAATAATATTATTAGATAACATTATTGACAATGTCTAGAAAGTTCCGCTCTAAGGAGAGGTTTGGTCACCTAATCAAGGCTACCAAGAAGGAGAAATTTTATCGAAAGCCCTCTTTCCTGAACCGCCCTCGTCACAATATCGTGGATTCTGTAATATTATTTGTGATTAATTAATTATAGATTCATATGATGAGGAAAATATTGATTTTATGTGGATATAGATGGAGAAAATTTTTAATGTGATAATTGTTGAAAATTGAAATTTTATCTTTTCTCGATAAAATAATTCATTTAAATATATTATTATATTTTAATAATATAATAATGGTGATATTTTTACAAACTAATGTGGGATATATGAGTATACAAGGAGGAAGAGTATTTTTGTTGCAATAAATATTTAAAACATGTTAAACATGCTCATGGACCCCATTTATTAACCGAAATTTGATTATAACTGTAAAATCGCCTCGCTTATGAATTTCGTCAATTTGCTTGGAATTCGGAAAACTTTCTTTCTGCAAAGTTGTAGAGAATTGATTTTCCTATAAAAAGTCGCTTGAGTTTCAAATTTTCCGACAAAAGGGCTATTTATTGTGAATTATCAAGTTTCAAGTCTCAAATAATCGATTTTGGAAGTATAAATATTTAAAATGACAAAACATTTTTGTCATTATTGTGGGTCTTGCATGTGTTAGAAGTGGCTGAATTTAGATCTCTAAATGTGGGCGTGAGGAATAAAAAATTAATAAATTAATATTTTAATAAATTTTCGCTTTTTGTTTCTAAAGATTTTCCTATAAATAGGTGCTTAGGTTAGAATTGAAAATCACACCGTAAATCGAAGTTTTCTCGCCTATATTATCGAGCGATTCTCGTGAGTATTTTGAGTATATTTTTAGTATTGCTATATCTGCAAGTTCAAGTCATAGCCTATATCCTGTTTCAAATTGTAAGACTCGATCTTTCGAGGTAAAGAGATATTATTATTTTCATAATGATATTATTTCTTCAATATCATTATGTCAAATATTGGTTGAAACTTTTATCAAATTTGGAACTTTTTCATGTCGGGTTATTATTCATGAGTTATTATTCACGAAGTTACATTATTCATGAAGTTATTATTCACGAAGTTACTATTCACGAGTACTATTCATGAAGCGTGAAGATGTTTTTTTTTGGAATTTCTATCTTTTGGTGCCTGAGTTACTATTCACGATACTCATGACTATTCACCAAAAATAAAATTTCTTTTTTTGTCCAAAATATCTATTGTGGATACTAGATTTGATCAGATCCATGTTTTGATTATTCTTGAATTTTACACCACTATGATTATTTTTTGAGGTATTTTTGGATATGGATAAAACAAAGTACTTAATCCTTAATCCTTAATCCTTGTCATTTTGTTTCAATCGGATTCGCTTTCTTTTAAAATATTTTTATCATCCCTCGCCTTAAATGATGATATTATTGAATATCTTTCGCCCGTAAGACAAAGATGAATGATTTGATGAATATCTTCGCCCAGAAGGCAAAGATGAAATGTGTTTGTATGAATACATGATTAATCGATGAATATCTTTTTCGTAGCAAAGATGAATATTTGATTCCGTATGTATATCGATTGATGTTACAGGATAAAAGATAGACGATGAACTTTTTAAATTCATACATGTAAGATAGTAGTTTGCATTCTCTACTTAACTCTTCTAATGAATTATTATTTC